>JARGYV010087559.1:0-12032 GCA_029532675.1 Ornithodoros moubata
ATTGATCATTTTCCAACGTTTCTTTCTGAGTCGACTTTAGCAGCTATGGTAAGAACTTGAAGTTCGGTTTAATTTTTGGCCTCGGAAATATTTTTTTGTTTGAGACGTTAGGTTGCAAGGCTTAAAATAAGACATTTCGCATCGGAAGAATGTACGATTCGATCTTTTATCCCTCGTGAAGTTGGCTACAAGCTGCAGTTACATTTACAGTTTCCAGTTACATTTCACTTTAAGTGAAACATGTTACTAAGAAACGACCTAACGATGTACATGATTCTTTTATTGGTCCCTTTACGAGTTACGTTCGCCCATATATTGAGGCTTGTTCGTTTTCTTCGATTCTGCACTCTCAGCCCATTTATTTATCACCCGGGCTCTGCAAACTGCTGGCAACTGCAACTTACAGGCGCTTGGCTTCCGGTAGTATCGAATACGCCACCCTTCTTCATTCTCTGAAGCCACTGTATATTTCTGACGGAAGTTTAGGGTTTATGCGCTCCCAATGGAACGAACTTACTTCGGGAAATAGCGGGCCGATGTGAGCCTCAAACGTCTTATTTGTAAACTTCTGGAACCCAGCACGTCCCGTTCACATGACGTAAGGTTCCACATATTTGAGGACAAACGCAAGTGCGCACAGGCCCACAAAGTACAATAAAAGTAACAATACCAGAAACTTTTCTTGAACAATAGAAGAGAATGCTAATCACGTAGAACACGAGTATTTATTTCTCACTTATGTTTTAGTGTGTAAAAAACACACTCCACCGCCCCTGGTGGGACTCGAACCCACAGTCTTTGGTTCCGGAGACCAACGCCTTATCCATTAGGCCACAGGAGCACACGTTCATCCTTTCGCCAACGTTCCCATTTCACTTATTTTCTTTCTTTTTTATCTTTTTCCTGTAAAAAAATTAGCATACCTAAAAGACACAATGAACCACTTAGTACACTAAACTTGACCTCCTAAAGATCTCGCAGCGAAACTGAGTCGGGAAGTCAACAGGACCTGAGCTGTTGCCCATTTTACAATAAAGAAAAAGAAAAGAAAATATCCCCACCCTTTATAGGATTCCAACGCGTGGTCCGTAAGAACGCGTCGTTTTGCTCTGGTACAGGAGAACCTCGCTGTTTTTAGGGAACAGCAAGGTATAGCCGAGGCTTTGTACTGTAGGAAGGAAGGAAGGAAGAGAACGAATATTGGAATAGGTGATGTTTGTTCAAAAGTTTTGTATATGATATATACGATTACGTTGCGTATTGTACAATAGAGAACCGAGCACAAAAACATGTTTGTCATTCAGACTTGGACTGCTGTCGATCGCCAGCGATAGAAATGGGGATAGATCCGCTTCAGTGAGCGTTTGCAGATTCCTTGAGTTTTGATCGGAAATACTGATAGCCTTCCATGCTTGAAATGAAGGACTTGCTCGGCGAACCAGCTGTTGGAACCAGTAGTCCTCGATCGGGTAGACCTTTTTCGATTTTGAATTATCCTACGGTGAAACGTACCGTATTATGTGCTGTTCCTCATCTATCTTAATCTCATAACTGTCTCGCGATCAACGTGATCCGGAGGAGGAGACGAGATCAGCCAGTGAAGAACAGAGTCCCTCCTCAGTCGCGATTCACAGTCTCCAGTTAGCGTACGTCAGCTCTGCGAGAAACATTTGCGACTGATCGATGCCACCATTGCGCCCTGGAGCTTTCCTAATGAAGGCTCTGCTCGCATTTCATCACGCATGGAAGCACTCGAGTCACTCCAATGTACAGTGGGGGTAGAACAGAAGGTAAATCGCATTCTACAGCCGCTGAGTTCCCTGTGGAAATTGCAGCGAAAGGTTGGTGGTCCGGAATGAAGAGATCGTCCTGGCTACCTGTTTCATCTTTTTAACGTGTTTGCTTTTCACCAGTACCTGTGCGTCCCCTCACAACTTGGGTATCGTGATGCGACACGTGAATCCCATGTGACGATTTGTTGACGCGTATCCGAGTTTCGTCAGGTAACGACAAATCTTTGCGACGTTTCCGAATTTAATCTAATTTGTTTCGAGTTCCAAATTAACATCGATTAAGAGAATGAGTAAAAGGAAACAGCGTTTGCAAACAAAGCCAGGTTACTCGCTCTTCTTAATACTCTTCTCTTTATATATATGAGGAAGGACCACGCTTATTTATTGCCAAAACATTGTTGTCAGGTTTCTAACGTGTTCTAATTTTTAGTACGTAATATAAACATCCGTTGATTAGGCTTTTCACATTGACATCCGATCCATATGTGCACAAAATGTATCTGCATCCGAACTACCATGCGTACGGATGCACGTTTTGGGCACGGAAGTGCTGCCACATAATCTGCATAAGCCGCAAAGCCAAAGCGCATTTTCTTGCACAACGCAGGGCGTCAGCATGACTTCAAATACGCTATTCCTATCCCTATCCGAAATTTAGTTTCCTCGCTGGCAGAAAGAAGACATGTGCTTATTCGCTGCAAGGTTTCTGAGCTCAGTATTCATATATTTTATATCGGTTGGTAGCATGTTTGCGTTCCGTAGTGGAGGGTTCGATCCCGGCAGAGAACACCAGTAAATCGGTGGCATTTGACTTGATCTCTTCTTTTTTTCTTTTTACTTGGCTACTCGTGCTTTATCAAATCCGCATGTTTATGGTGTGGTTTCCCGCATGAAATCTGCTGAAATACGTGGATACTGCAGGGCATAATGGCTCCTCTGCTACGCAGTCACAAAAAATTAACCACGAAAATAACATGCAACCCATACAGGCCGCCCATTTTTATGCCGCGTAGTCTGGGCTTGTAGCCACACCTTTAAAGTCGCCCTTCGCCCCAACTAATTTGACAGGCAACGTTATGATAGCAAAGCAGCATGAAACAACAGCGTCTGCTCACATTTTCACCAGCGTCAGCTTTTTTAATCCTTATAACAAGGCACTTTTTTGTGTGTATATATGTAAGGTAAAGTAACATTAATAGACCACAAACGGGAAAGCCAGTATGATAAGGATATAGCGTTAGTCTCAGTAGCCGGTACTTCTGTGTTGGAAACATTGCAATTAATATTAGGTGCTCTGTTGTGTAGTTAAGCAGCTAAGTGCAGTCATTAACGGAATAGAAGCAATCAATACAAACGGTTTATATATAGAAAGTCTGGCCATTAGAAACAGCCGTGGATGCGGTGCGAGGCCAGAAGTAAGTGTGCCTTCTCTCTATATTCGGGATCAACCTTGTACAGCTAACCAACCACAATGGCAACTTATAGTTCATCAAGTACAGTGGCAGGACAAGTAAAGGATTCACTCTGCACGCAATGAACGCCTTACACAGCTTTTCTTTTTTCACAATTAGTTTTTTCAAGCAGCTTGAACGGATAATCATGCCCTGTCTTTGCATACTGTTTCGTGCAAGTCATGCAAGTTATTCACTCTACCGGCATTGAGCACACACTAAGTATGACACGACAAACCTTCGTTTGGCTCCACCGTATACAACGTTACTCAGGGACAGTGATTCAATGAATTATTACTATGCGGCTCCAAGGAAGCGTTTCGTGAAGGATTTTAATTAGCGAGAGAGAATCCCTAAGGTGTGATACCGAAACAATGTGATGCAGCGTGACCTATGACATGACTTTTCATACTTGACTGTTCACTTTTCTATTTTTACTGTTTGACATTTGATATTTTGTTTCCCCATATTATTTGTTATTGTTTATTTCCCTATTTCATTTTGATACGTGATTTTTTTTTAGCTGTGAGAACTTTAAAACAATCGAGTTTCTTTTTTAGGTAAATATTTTCATTCAGAGGAAGGAGATTATTGTGAAAAAAAGGGAAAAGAAACTGAAATAATTGCGCTATTTTGTTTTCTGTGTTTTTTCAGACACGAAGATCTGTAAAAACTGCGATGCCATCCTAGCAGAGCTTGAGCACATCAATGACGAGGCCGAGAGCTTCGGCGTCACCTTCATCAAGAACAGCGACAGACCAACTGCCAAAAAATTGGGCATAACCAAGTTTCCATCACTTGTCTACTTCAGAAACAAAGAGCCCACAATATACGAAGGTATGGCGGAATGATCTGAGCATTGAAACGAGCACGAAAAGTGACAAAATATGTCTGAAGAAGTTGTCCTTAACAACATCCCACAAAATGAAAAAGCGACTCCCCAGTTACGTCTAGTGTATAAAAGTACCTACAAGCGAGTCTGTATGCAGGCGTAACAGAATGTAACATTGTCAGGTTGTGAAAATCAAAATCAATTTTCCTTTCCTGTTCGTTTTTAACAGAGGCCAATTCAACTGGAAAGAAGGCACTCTTAACGAAATACTAGACTTCGTCAGAGAAAGTAATCTCTCGCATAGAAGTTGTCACCCTTGGTCGCGTTTCGGAAAATAGCATGCGAATATTTTTCAAAATTCTGTTCGCAATTAGCTGGGACACCCCTATATGTGCATATACACTATATGCATCTATACGTATATATTCAGCATAGCTTACATAAAAGAGAGTGTACTGGCTTCACGGTGAACGTCTACTGAGTAAACGAAGGCGAAAGATAAGCATGCGGAGAACGATCGACTTTCCAATACAGCAATAAAGCCTCAATCTTCATCCTGCGTTATTGCCTATTCTCAGAGCAGTTTTATTTCTTTTGAGGATGTCGTATACAACTCATGGGAATACCTGTGAGTATTTTGGGGCCTGGCATAAAAGAACTTTTACGATGTATCATGAATTCCTAGAGAAAGGCAATTCGCTTTCTTGGTTGATGCATGCCGGAGGAAAATTCATCCCTACTACCGTTCTGATACGTGATGTAAAGCGAGGGATTGAAGTAAGAGAGAGACGAATTCATGTGACGTTTTTATCCTCATATTGGCCTGCCCTGCATCAGGGGACCTGATGGACGAAGAGAAGGTCCTGGACTGGCTCACCAACCTTGAAGCCATGGAATTACCAGATCGTATAGAAGAGGTCAACGGGAAAATTCTCGAAAGCCTCATCAAGGAAAGTCAATATCTGGCGGTACTGTTCTGTGAGTGTCCCGTCATGTGCCGCATGTACGAAACCTAAGGCATATATTTCACGTTTGTTCGGTTCCTTGCAGACAAGCGAAAGAACAAGGAGTCGGAAGCCGTCCTTCAGGAACTGGAGAACATCGACGATGAAGCCGACGCCCTCGGTATCGGCTTTGTTAAGATATCGGAAACAGAAATCGCCGAAGAATTCGGACTGGACCAGCTTCCAGCGCTGGTATACTACCGCAAAACAATTCCACTTTTGTACGATGGCAAGTAACGTCCTGTCGGCGCTGTTTCTTCTTCTGAGTGGGACCTGCGTGGTTCTGAGTGTACTTCCTTTCCGGGCATTTTCGCAGGGGATTTGAAGAACGAGGAAGACGTGCTGAAATGGCTTCAGGAGTTTATGGACACTGGGGACGACACGGATGTGATTGAAGAGGTTTCTGCTGATGACGTCACGGCCCTCATTGAGAAGACGGACATCATAGCTGTTTTTGTCTGTAAGTAAACTTACTTTATTTACAAAAATCTTTTGAAAAAATTTATTTGAAGGTGAAAAGCATCAAATGTATATTCTAGACGACGAAGACGACGAGGAGAGCAAGAAAATCTTGACCGAACTCGAAGCGATCGACGATGACGCGGACCAACACGGAATTCCGTTCGTGAAGACCGATGACGTTGAGATTGCGAAGAAGTATGGCTGGGAACAACTCCCCATCCTCATCTTTTTTGAGAACACGGTGCCCACAGTTTACGATGGTATTTCTTAGCACTTCTTTGAAGCCTTTGTATAACAAGAGTGGCGTCTGTGTACCCTTTACGGAGCTATAGAGGGAACTTGTATTTCACAGGGGACTTGAGCAACGAAGATAAAGTTCTCAGCTGGCTGGTAGAGCAGAAGATGAAAGACGAAATCGAAGAGGTTTCCGAAGATGTGCTTGACAATCTCATCGAGAAGTCTGACTATCTCGCGGTACTTTTTTGTACGTCCTCAGTCAGTCCTTCCCGTGCCTATGTGATATAACTCGTAACAACCTTTTCTTTTTTTTTTTTCTTTTTTGTAAACATCGGCACAAACAGAATTTTAATGAAGATTTAATATGTAAATTTTGGGCTGCTTCATTTCGTGGAGTCTTCCCCGTCAAAAGTCCATATATACATTAACAGTATTCGACTTTCTATTTTATTTTTTATTTTTCTTCTTGTCAGTGAGATTTGGAATATGTTGTGATCAATATGTACATAAGATAAATCATTGTTAATTCACAGTACTGTTGCTTCCCCCGGCATGTTACTGGCGTGTATGTACAAGCTGGGAGTCGTGAAGAACCGTTCCCTCACGTTTTCAGACGACAAAGGGGAGAAAGAATCAGAGAAAGTCCTCAAAGAGTTAGAGAACATCGACGACGAACTGGACGCTCACGACATTCCTTTTGTGAAGATCGATGATGAAGATGTCTTGAAAGAATACGGCATCGACAAGGTTCCGCAACTCGTCTATTTTGAAGACACCATTCCAAATTTCTACTCAGGTATGAATAATCTGAGATACGAGGAAGGTCGCAAGCGAGCTGTGTGCCATCCTCTCTACCCACTACAGTGAAACCCCGGTTAAAACGGTTATGTTTACTCCACAGGGGACTTGACAAAGGAAGAAGATGTCCTTGAATGGCTCATTAGGCAGAAAGAGTCAGACGAAATTGAAGATGTGACGCCGGAGGTCCTGGAAGCACTCATCAAGAAGTCCAATTATCTTGCCGTCCTGTTTTGTAAGCTATTGTCAACGACAGTCTTCAAAATTGGAATGCCATATAATCAATCAATCGTGTGCGGACACGATTGATAGATTGATTGATTGGTCGATTCTGAGGTAATATTCAAGGTTCCTTTTGCAGACGACAAGGACGACCCGAAATCGAAGCTGGTACTGCAGGAGCTGGAGAACATTGACGATGAGGCCGATGCGAACGATCTGCCATTCTTGAAGATCGATGACGATGAAGTTGCCAAAAAAATGGGCATTGACGATGAGCTTCCGATCCTCGTCTATTTCGAGAATGAAATCCCGAACTTATACGAAGGTAAGTCGTACGATAGATGCGATGATTCGTTAAGGATAAAAGATCGGATGGAAGAGTGTGGCAGCATCCATTCACTAAATGGGGAAACTTATCTTCTTCTCCCGTAAATATAAATCCACTGGCTATGACAGCAGCCTGATATAAAGGCAGTTATTTACAGTGTCAACTGTGTCAAAAAATAAAGAAATAAATAAATAAGTGAGAGCTCAACACACACCATTTTCAGCTTTTACCAGGTGCGACCTGACTGATGTTCCCTGCATTAATGCGTCCGATAGCCTGATGGCTGATTAACTTAAGTAAATTCGTCAGTTTACCTGTAATTACAACTTTTAGGAAAATCCGAGATTATAGATGCTTGGCTGCTCCGTAGTGAAAGCTTTTTGATAAGAGTCGCGAAAAATGCCCGGGCTTCACGTAATCTGACCCGAAACACTATCGACGTGCGATAAGTGGTTTATCGCTTGGCACTGAGCAGTCGTCTGGTGGCATGCTGCTTGTGGAAATACGTCTTGGACCGGCTTCGGAAGAAACTATGCAGCCGTACGTCTTAATTATAAGGGAAAAACACATAAAACAAAGAAACATAATGCACAGCTCCTACAGAAAAAGTGGCAAGAAGAACATTCGTTTGCTGCTCCGTTTTAGTTTAGCCCCTCCTAATGCAGGTAGTGCGTCTGATCTAGACTGATCTCGTCTGATCTAGGGCCTGTCCTTAGTGATCCTATATAGTACAAGAAGAGTGGAAAAGACATGGATTGACATAACCACCCGATGAACTCTTGTTATAATAGCACTCGTTATCATTCAATGCCCGCCCATCCTCCTTGCTTTGGAACTAGAGTATATTGATCTCGTCCTTATCCTTTGTTAGGTGACCTGACGAAAGAAGAGGAGGTGATCGAGTGGCTCCTCCAGAAAATGAAGTCGGATGACATCGAAGAAGTGAGCGACAAGATTCTGGATTCTCTCATAGAGAAGCATCCTCACGTCGCCGTTCTCTTCTGTGAGCATTTCTCCAATCCTACTCGTGTCACTGTGTGAGTCCAGATTTGTTGATACTGGCACGTCAGTAGGGCTGCACGGCTGCTCTAGCGAAAAAGAAAAAAAAGAGGAGAAACTTGGCATAAAAAAAAGTCTTTAAACGATGCCCTTTTTCCCGACATCCATCATCTTGGAAGGAGGATGAGCGCAGCCCGTGTGCATTTACAGGCCATAGTTAATATTCGTCTGCAGCGGTTCGCGCATAATCTCAGCCTCTTTCAGTGAAGCTCGGTTTACAAGCTTCATTGCAGTGGGCTTTGTCTCGTATGTTCTTGTTACTTATTATTAGTATTTATTTATTTAATTACATGAAACAGGAAAAAATTCCCACTTGGGCACTTCCACCCGTAGTCATCAAATTTTTTTACCGTCCGTGTCTTCGTCCAATGGCCATTTCTAGGAGAAAGCCTTCTAAGGGCACGATGCGAAAATGTTGTTGAGAAAGTGCGTTGACACGTGTTGTGAGCTGTTTCTCGCGAAAGGCGGTATTTACTTGGACGTGTATGTGTTTATATCGCAGATAAAGAGAACGATAGAAAATCGGAGAAAATCCTTGTGGAACTAGAAAATATCGACGACGAGGCGGACCAGCACGAGATTCTCTTCCTCAAGACAAATGACCCTGAGGCCATCAAGAAGCACGGCATAGAAACTCTGCCGAAACTCGTCTTCTATGACAACGAGATACCAAACCTTTATAACGGTAAGTAACGGTAGTGATGAGCAGAAGCACTCTGTTTCCAACGCGTAAACTAGTCACGTGCTTTGGTACCCGGCCGTACTAGCGCTGCAAATGGAAATAAAAATCGGCAAACCAAAACACTGCCGTGAAGTAGATAACAGGACATCAAAGTGTCGATCAGATTTGATGTCTTCTAGCTACTACTTCCCTTGCTGTCACTACGGTTCGGATAAAGAATATGCCCGGGTCCGGGACATGGTCAGTGGGAGTGTATAGTGCCTTGTGCACGGGCACTGACTGTACTTACCCTGGAGTTCTCGTACCTGCATAGGTCTTCGTAATGTGTTTTATCCCAGTGTTAGCCCTGAGTTTCTGGAACTGGCCCGTCCCAATTATCCCAGTACATCTAGTTAGAAAGCAATTTCATGCACTACAAAAGGATTTGCATGCAAAAACTTTCTCTCTTATATCATCCTGCTCTTGCTGAAACACGCTTCTTTAGTAAAGCTGGAGAAGCACGAAGTATGCGTAGTACGTGATTTACTGTCATTTTAGGGGACCTCATGGACGAGGACAAGGTTCTGGACTGGTTCATTCACCAAAAAAACTCGGAAGAAATCGAAGAAGTCACAGAGAACATGCTCTTTGAACTCATCGCTGAAAATCCGTTTTTGGTGGTTCTTTTCTGTAAGTACAATCTTGTAAGCTTTTGGTCGAAGAGCCATCACCATGTCTTCCCTTTCTTCTCGATTTCTCTTTTGATTCTTGCGTTCTCGCAGTTATATGTGTCTGTCATTTCTGTTTCCTACGGTAGACGACAAAGACGATAAAAAGAGTGAAGAAATCTTGGCGGAGCTGGAGAACATCGACGACGACTTAGACAAACATAAGATCCCATTTGTCAGAATCGACGACGACAGTGTTGCAAAGGATTTTGGCATTTTAGACGAACTCCCACGTGTCGTCTACTTTGAGGACAAGATTCCCAGTGTTTACGAAGGTATGCGCACATTTTCTGGCCCCATAAGCCTGTAGTGCGGGATGGCGTATGCCCTGTGACTGCGCCACTCGACATTGAAGATAAGCCTTTCGTTTCGCACTTTTATCACTGCCCTATTAACGATAGAGATACATTTGAATCCAGGAAGCCGGGAAGTAGACTCAGAGAAACCTGAAATAATTTGGATCGAGAGACCTGACAAAGGTGGTTGCAGAGCGCTCTTGTTAAAACATAACAATGTACCGGCTGTATAACTTAAAAAAGAGAGAGAGAGAGAGAGAGTCTACCACTTCTGTATTAATCACGTATTATACAACGATATATAGTAATTAAATATGTCTGCAGGTAATTTGAAGGATGAGGAGGAGGTCCTGAAATGGGTGCTTCATCAGAAGGCGGAAGACACCATTGAAGAAGTGACGGAAGAGATACTGCAAATGCTTCTAAAAGACAAAGAATATGTCTTGGTGTTCTTCGGTGAGCAACGGTTCCTGGTACTACATTCGTATTGTAATGACGTCGTTCCATTACTTGTATTAAATAAAGGTGGCCCACTTAGAAAGAGAGATTAACATACTTTAACAGATTGTGTTAGGGCTGTACCTTTGCTCTGAACTATGTGTTCACGTGAATGATGTTTAAATGTAGCGTGAATTCCCCGTGTTTAATGCACGCTACTTGACTTTGCCGAGAGTTAAAGAAACTAATTTCTCCCTCAAATACGCAGCTCCCGATAGCTGCAAGGAGTGTCCGGCCATCCTTCGCGAACTTGAAAACATCGACGACGAGTCCGACGACCACGGCATCATCACCGTCACCACAGACGACACGAAATTTGCCAAGAAACAAGCAGGGGTGACGAAACTTCCCGCCATCGTTCTGTTTCGAAACGGACAACCTGTACACTACAAAGGTCTGTCGAGAGGCTGGACAACGAAGAGGGCTAGAGACCTTGTTTTTTCTCCTATTGAGCGCAGGTGATTTGATGGATGAAGAAGCCCTTCTGAAGTGGGTGACCAGTGAGGAAGTCCTCGATATCCCAGACCAGATTGAGAAGGTCAACCAGAAAATGTTGGACAAGCTTCTTCACAGGAGCGACCACGTTGCTGTATTATTCAGTAAGCGCACGGTGTCCACGTGTATCACTTGGATCTCTTCCCTCAGTGGTCATATTAAATAAGCTACGTTTTCTTTTTCTCTTTTTTTCAGCGAAAGACCGTTGCCCCGAATGCGACAAGGTCCTTGCTGAGCTCGAGAACATTGACGACGAAGCCGAAGAGATGGACATCGACCTCGTGAGGGTCGGGGACCCCAAGATTGCGAAGTCCTACGACATTGTCTCATTTCCTTCTCTCATTTACTTCAAGAAGAAATTTCCCCAATTTTACGACGGTGGGCATGAAACAGAGTCAATTACGAGGAACCTCCTTTCACGAAACTCACCTTTCACCGGCAGGCAACCTGAAAGACGAGGAGCAAGTGCTCAAGTGGCTAACCGAACAGAAAAACAAAGCTGAGGACGAAATCGAATTCGTCGACAGGAGGACGTTAGAGATGCTTCTGGATGACATGGACAGCGTGGCAGTATTTTTCTGTATGTGTGTTCTGTATGTTCCTGTGAGACATAGAGAAAAGACAGCACATATTATTCGTGACGTTGGCTCCTGCCTTTACAGTTTCCGACGAGTGCCCAGAGTGCGACCGAGTGCTCGAGGAACTTGAAAACATCGACGACGATACGGACAAACAGGGCATTTACTTTGTGAAGACCGACGACGAGGAGTACGCAAAGGAATTGGGCGTATCCGAGTTTCCCTCGCTCGTCTACTTCGAAAATCACACGCCAAGCATCTACGTTGGTGAGGACGCGCGGCTGCTCATGACAGTTCTTGAGAGTCTTGGCTTTGATGCATTTGCGTTCAAATTGTGCAGGAGACCTCTCGAAGGAAGAGGAGGTACTCAGTTGGCTGATTCATGAAAAGAATGAGGATACAATCGAAAATATCAACAGAGACATGCTGAACAACATGATCGGTGAAATAGACTACCTTGCTGTTTTCTTTTGTAAGTACCACGCAGCGCATGAATTGTTGTAGAGGAAGCGGGTGCGGTCTGCCTGCCTACTTTGGCGGCATGGTGCACCCCCACAGGGTAGGACTGCGGATAATTTAGACCACCTGGG
>JARGYV010087565.1:0-13651 GCA_029532675.1 Ornithodoros moubata
ATGTGTAATGCGCACGCCTGTCAGTTATTACGCTACTAATAAAGCTTAAATACTTCAGCGCTAGCTTACCTGACCAAAGAGCGCTGAGTCCTGATGGAAGAGGATTAAATTATAGCAAAGAACGAAGGACAGGAGCAAACGCAAAGGAACGCAGGAGCAAACGGAGACGATGCCCAGAGTAGCCAGGATAAGCAACTAACTAGGTACGAAGCTAATGCTTGATACCTCAGATATTCGACATAATAATATATCATCTGGCACACAAGATCAATGGAGAGCTGGGACGTAGCAAATGTCTCGCTCCAGCTTGCTTGGAAATCGTTGACGCGAGGAAGGCAGAGGCAGCGAATCCCTCAACCCACGTCCGGCTCGCACTCGGGAGCTTGGGAACGCGGCCTTAGAGCGATGTACAGGCAGTGCGATTGAGGTGTCACTATTCGGAGCACCATGTAGCACTGAAACGACCGTGCTAACAAACATTTATCGTATCAGTTTATACGGCTTTGACGCCTCTGTGTTTGCGTTCGTCCATACATACACTGCATAGTCTCGGTTCTATCCCGCAACGATATTTGTAGTGCAGAACTAAGGCTGAAGCGTTGTCCCTTTTCTCTGTTTCACCATCTTTGTATACACACTGAATTAATGTGCTCCTACACCCACTGTCACTGCCCCAGCCTTCCCGAGCAGGTAATACTGTCGGCAACGCATAGAATATTTTTCAACCGCAAAGCCCGCCGTTCGTGCATCTTGAGCCCAAGGAGGATCTGCGGAAAAATGCTCTTTAAATTTTTATGGATAGCGGCGGCTCACAGAGCAAACCATAAATACCATCTTTTCGCTTCAAATGTGCAACACTCGTTACGTATTCCGACGCACAAAGCCTTTGATAATAAATGCTGACTCGCATAGCGCCACAGCGGTCATCTAATAATTACACGGGCGACGAAAGCAGGCCAGGTAGGCAGGAAGAAATATTTTCTCACTGGGTTAAGCTGCGGTCATCTGTTGGGCTGACAAAGTATTGCTTACTCCCTCTATGGACAGTGAGGATGTGGTCGAGCGCGGCGACTGATCAAATATTTGCTCTACTCGATCTGACGGATCGCCCGCATGACGCAAACACAGTAATCCGAAAGAAAACGAATAAGAAAAGAAAAAGGGTCCAGAACAGGTCTAGGTCTGGCCTATCTGGCCATCATGACTAATGACGAGAAAGGTGAAGGCAGAAGAAGTAGTTGACGCGGATTTCTGTATAGACCTTCCTGTTAACGGGATATAATAGTATACTGAGCACGAATCGACGAACAGGATCCAGTTTTATGGGCGCGGCTAAAAAAATCGCAGCAACGTTTATACAAAAATGTTATGCACGCGGTGGCGTCTGTTTCAATGCATTTATTTCATGTTGGGCGTAATAGGCGATCTTCCGTGAACTTGTGAAGTTAGTGAAGGCAAAGAATTCTATCACACTCCATATTTATAGCCTCATTCGCCCTTTTAACTTAAGATACAGGCTCACTTGTACAACACCCAACAGAAATTACGTTCATACTAGGTTATATTTTAGTCTCTTCGTACAAAGCGCAGATTTATTAGGGCCTGCGGTGCTCTTAGTTTGATAACTATAGTTACGGGTACTCCTATGAAAATAAAAACGAGTGCAACGTACCGCGATTTGGGACGGTATCCTTTATCATATAAATTTGTTTTCACGCATTAACTGTGGCGACGTTATGATAAAAATAATAAAATATAGAAACCCAGCTGGGAAAATTACACTACACATATTCGTAGACCCATTATTTCTCACTCTGGTTATCGCCGTTTCGCCACATACCGAGTGTTCAGCACAGATTAATACGAAGCAGCGGAAGTAACAGTCCATGTATCCATCTTTCCACAGGAGGCGTGTGTGACCATCTGGCAACACTGTCACCGTTCTACAAGAAACACACCTACCTTCGTTACTGTTTTCGGTGTACCTGTCCGGAAGAGAGCGCGACGAAGCCAACCTCGGTTCGTAGCACAGCATTTGTTATCTGGCTCCATTATTATTTGCTGAGGGTACGGCTAAATAACGTATTTCCTACGGCTTTTGCCGTCTGTATTGTATGTTGGTGAGAACGGCAACCTGTGTAATATGGTGATATGTGGTCAAGAAGGTAACTCCGCTATGCAAACACCGCTATCCTCCGCAAGCCTCTTTTCACGTAAACGCTGGAAAACCAATTTCGAACTATGCATGCCTGCGAAAAAGATGCTTAGAAATAGACGCCTATGCTGGCATGCAACTATTAGAAACGGGAATTTTGTAAAGTCGTTTTTGCCACATAAAATCTATTGATATGGCAAAGCACGCTTTACAGGGTGCGATGACGCTTGGGATTGGCGTGCAACTACTCACCTCCGAAGCGAATACCAGGGTGTGTAATAAAGCAAATGGAAATAAAATGAATTCCATTAAATAAATAAACATTTTTACGTCTGTAACAGGGTGTAAAATCATGAAATCTTCTCAGTCTGCGAGGTTTTACGGGGTTCTCGGTCACTCCTATAACAGTTTGCAGCGGACAAGTCCACACTTTCAGTCTAACGAGATTATTGGCCCGCAGTTGGCAAGCCAACTTTCTTATTGCGTTCGACGAGGCACTTCTAACAAATTCCAGAAGCAGAAACTGCTCAAACCCGAAAGTCCACTCAAGCGAATCAGCGTCGTAAAAAAGGTGGCCGCTACTGACACCACCAGGGGCGCTACCAGCGTCTGTGACGTCACGAAACGGAGGAAGTAGACGCGGTTCTAACCTTTATGGGCGCAGATGCGCGCTGGCGTCAGTCTGCGGAAAAGGATCGTAAAGATTGTGCAAGGCGAGTTACACGACGGAAGAATAGGAGGGGGAGGCACTGGTACGGATACCGTAACAACAGGCCCCTTTACTGTGCGACAGGAATTGCGAAATAGAGGATTGCGTTCCCTTTGATGCAGGCAATTAAAGAGTACCCCAAACGATCCGTTTTAATACTAGATTTCTTATGTCATTTCATTTTGGCATGTTGTGCTTCTCGTTCTCGTAGCAGCTAGCCTAGAGGCTAGATCCATACCTTTTCTAAGTATCTGGGCCAAAATCTGTCAATTTTTTGTCGGTGTCGACCCACATGTAAATAGGAAACCCTCATCTCCTAACATGCCACGTGTAGGTCATACGCTTTATACACAAATGTCTGTTCACTTTCTTTACACTACGAATTGAACAGTAAACTTTTTATTTTTTTTTTTTTCGTTTCTGCATGAGCAGGTAAATTGGCTCCCGGATTAGCTCCGCAGGAGGACCGTTTGGTGGATCTTGATTGGAAAAGGGGAAGAGGCAGGAAGCAAAGTGGCGAGAGCTTCGAAATTAGAAACCCTCAGTATTGAAGTGGGCTCGCGAAATGAACTGAGAGATAAAACGGAATACCCAAATTAAAAGAAATGTTCAAAACCTGACGAATTAATTATGTGATTCTGCGTATGAAAGTACGTAGCGATATGAGAAATAAAGCGCGCACTTTCGTCATGAAAGACAGCAAGGATGAGTGTACCTGTGGTTTGTGTTGCACATTTGCGCTACAGTCGGAAGTATCGTTGTACTTGAAATGTCTGTGCAACGATGCGGTTGATTAAACTCTACCCTAATTAAACCAATAAAATAACACCAGCGTTAAGACTCTGAAGCTGAAAGAGCAATGGCGCTACTCATTTCTGTGTCACAAAACCGCATGCGAGTGCGAACAGGCAGGGACCGCAGGGGCAGCGCGAACTTCGCAGCTCCGAGCGTTAGCACATGCGATAGCCAATAGCGCTGACGCGTTCTCCTGAAACGTCAAACCTAAGTACGCGGTGGTGGTGGTAGTGGTAATGTCGTTGACTGCTCACCGTATAGTCGACCTCGCTTAGTCCGGCCAACGTCAAGACCGACGCAGGGGGGGGCGATACGTCCTGGGCCGACTTCGCAGGGAACTGTGCTGGCATACGCCTTAAATAGTAAGCGGAAAACCCTTTAGAGTTTGCTCTGTACATCGCCACTATCCATGAAAATTTAAAGAGCATTCTTCCCTGGATGCTCCTTGGGCACCAGAGGCACGAACCGTGGGGCTTTGCGGTTGAAAGATATTCTATGCGTTGCGGACAGTACTACCTTAGGATTCGACCCCACTATCTCCCAGTCTCTGACACGCGCGCGGCAAGTGCCAAGGAGCAAGCATTTATCCCACTCGGTCCTTAAGTGCGTGAACGTGAATGAGCGACGAAGAAAGCAGCACAAGCACAGCAGATCGTTGCTAAATATCGCGTAACGCTTTAGCCACAAAGACACGTAACTGTTTTATTGTTTTCCTTTCATTTTTTTCTCTCGGCCGCGTTCGCACTCAGGTCGCCGTGTGAGTCAGGCAGAGGTCCATCTCCATAATACAGTGAACAGCGAACGGTCGCGAAGTGATTTTCCCGTAACGACCGCTACGCACTTACGACGGCCAGATTGGGACGTCGGCCGAATTTGCGCGAATTAATCTGGTTTTATATCGCCAGCCGTTTCCGGTTGCACATGCAACTAAAGTCGTTAGGCAGCTGGGAATTAGTTCTCGGGGCACGCGCAGAGGTGGGCTCGTGTGTCTGCGTAGAAGGGTAGGGTTTGGGACTACTTTCGGTTTCTGCTTTATGCCCGGAGTTGCGGCGTCGGAACGCGTAAAGAAGGGAATCACGTCGTGCAGTTAGAAGCGGTACTGCAAATGAAGAGCACAATGCGGAGACCGCGCGAAAGTTTAGGACTAGTTCTGCTATACCGCGCGTTCCTTTATAATAGTCGTACGAAGAAGTTCTCGTAAGTGTACAAACGCTTTATGACATTACTCTATGCAAGGATACATTGAATGCGAATTGTCAGCAGCACGTTGCGAGTACAAACCTTCAGGGCCAAGCAACTGGTACTCTCCGTTTTCAAAGTGAGGCTACTGTGTTTGACGCAGTTTTATTTTCTCGTTTCATGCAATTTTCTCTTCATGCAATGCATTCCTCAGAAACGGGAACGAAGAACTAACTTGAAAATGTCATGCATATATCTACAAGTATTGAGCAAATCGATGAACTCTGCGCAGAAGGAACATTCGGAGAAATACACTCACAACACTTTTAGAGCGTATACCCCTCCACGCATGCATTCACTAGCACGAAGTTAAAAAACGGCACGGTGGAGACCCATAAAAAGACACGGAGAGTCCTTCTCGATTCCCGCGAAACAGCAAGTTTTCAAAGAAAAAATGAAGTATGGAATAAAGAAAGTGAAAACAGGGACGTGCTATCATAACATTGCAGTGTTTCAGGCAAAAAAAAAAAAAAAAAAAAAAATAGCCTTTGCAAGAACAAACGTAATGCCAACGAGGGGAACATGTACGAAATTGCAGCGCTGAACCAAATACATGAAGTGGGAGGTACGAAGAACCCATATCGCTGAATAAATACAGAATAGGCAAGGCAAGTACGGAAATCAAATAAATGAAAACAACGAGCGCAGCGCTATCAATATTCAGAGAAAGAAACGCAAGTGAACCAAATACGGGGGAAATTCTTGCAACCTATAACATCGCTTCAGGTGCTTAAAAAAAGAAGGAGAGGGGGGAAAGTCAGATAACTATAGAGAAGCTGTAATACCCTAATGGAACCGGCATTTCGTACGGCGTCGATTCTAATGGCACTCTTTGGCAATCCAGTGAACTTCGGCATTTTCCCCTTTCTCTTTTCCTTTTCTTTTTGATAGTCGTCGTTTGTACCAAACGCATCGCTGAGAAACCGAAGCAATGGCAAACGGAAGTGGTTGCACGGACCAAACATTTGCGTTCTTTTGTTTCCGATCCCATCTCGTTGCTTCGCCTTCGCACCTGGGAATGCATTCTGGTGTTCTCCAGAGCATCTCGAATTAGACTCGGAAAGGTTGCACGATCCTTCCTCTCTTGTTTTTCTGCCTATGTTTCTTTAGCCTTCTGTCTGCACACGCCGCTTCGATACCTGATAGTCTGAACCCTAATTTCAAATGCGCTGTGTGCCGGTCGTGCATTCGGTTGTTCGTTACAAGCTTGTGATGTCTGTTCTTCAAGGCGGTGTTTCTAAACTGCTTGGTGTTGCAATGATTTCGTTGTTGAGCTTAATGAATTAGCGCGGATAAGCTTATCCTCCGGTGAGGTGTACGAGAGGCGGACGAATCATGGATCGAATGAAAATCACCGATAGTGCTCCGATCGCAACAGTCAGACGTTTTCTTGCAAGCGGCATCCTTTAGCAGCCGCCACACGACCACTCGAAACTGTTGGTTTGTCTTGGTGATAAAGAATGAGAGTGTGGCTCCCTTCTCTGGGGAACCGGCAACTGCAATACTCTTATGTGCTGCACTATATACAGCACATGCAGCGTCGTAATGAAAATGAAAGGATACTATGTCGGAACACCCAATACCCAAGGTCTGCCCTAATGTCCTTAAGCACTCGACTCAGATACTGTTCTTTACTGCTATTCCTGTGGAAAATTAGCATGGACCATAATGAGATGCAAAGAGGGGAGACAGAGATGGTACCTACGTCGTCGGCATGGCAAACAGACGAAATCGATGACTACCTCAGTTGATATTTTGTAATTAGTTCAATCCGTAAACTTCATTACCGTGTACGCAACTCAAGCGGTGATTGAGATATGTCTATTAATATATACATATATATAAAAACTACTATTCGATACGTTACACGAGGCTTCCGCAATGGGACCAAGGCCCCTCATACCAACCATATAATTTACGCTGTATATGCCACAACAACCGTGCTGGCTCATTACCAAATTTCCGACTCGCATCAACGGTCATATTTTCGCGTGAAATCTTCACACCTAAAAAATGTCGGAGGGCGTACCGTAAACCACGCAGACAACGAATGCCCTCCAACGAAATTACCAGCCCAGGGTCAGTAGGCGTAATGCAGTCTTCATGAAGAAGGCATCAAACGCAAACTCCGTCGGAGCCCGAGTCAAACTAATCAAGCAAGTCACGCAAGAAAGCAAAGCCTCGACTCAAAGGAGCGAAAAGGGGACGTGCGGCGTTGCATACAAAATGTAGGCCTAATTATGACATTCCGTCGAAGCAATCTTGTCGGACAGCAAGGATGATAACCGGGCTGCGTAAGCCATGCTCGAAGATGGGATCGCGATACTTCTTAAATAATGGCTACCATATTTCTTTCAGTATCCCAGCGACCCTGATGGGAATCTATGGCCAGGAAAGGGCGATATATCAGAGAGGCGAGGATACATGAGACACTGAACAGGGTGGAGGGAAAGAATGACATCAGATGAACGCAGAGAGCTCTTGGAAGGAACGAGGGAATTCCTCGGTGGAGCGAAGGTGGCCGCGCAAACTGCGGACGGAATTTCGTGAAGGAAGAAAAGTCGATTTTATTCATCTGTGCGCTTTATTTAGTTAAAGCCACTATAATAAGGGCTCATCGGGCGGAATTATTTCCCCACCAGACATCGATTGGGATCTGTGCTGATTCGTTTTGGCTGTTTTTCTTTGCGTGATGAATTTTTGATGCCTGATACCTCTACCGCCCTTACTTCCCCGAACACGCTGCGGTTTATAGAAAAAGAATTGCGAAAAAAGTTGGAAATGAAAACCTCTCTTTTGTTACTGCTCAACTTGATATCTCAGGAATGGCTTCGATGGTGCGTCTAGGGCTAGCTTCGTCGGAAGCTGATCGGTAGGATCTAAACCTTTACACACAGCGCGTGTATATTATTTATGTACCCAACTTATGTACATTTAATTACACTTCCTAAGTGGGAGAGAGTGGACAAACAAAGTCCTCCGAAACCCACCGGTGATAGTCGCACCTCTTTCCTCGTATTTTTCTTCCAACCTCGGGTTTAGCTTGAGGCAACGTACATTCATGTATAAATGTATACAAGAATAGGTTGCACTGTACCATGGGGATAGTAGCTCACCATTAGCGAGAACACCTAATGCTCTATCGGGAACACCGTAAGGCAAAAATAGCCTCCGAGGCACCCTAAAGCAACGCCAAAGCAAGTAAGGATCGAGTTACTGAGAAAAGGGCTGCGATAGCGCGCCGTGCCCGATTAGAATCAGACTACTAAGCTTCCCATTGTCGCATTACGTGCGTCCATCCACTTCGAGGTGTCAACAAAATTCCCTCAGCTGCCGAAACATAGGGAGAATACATGCAGAACAAAAACCCGCTCGCGTCGGATCCACTTTAAAAGCTGTATAGTTCAACAATAAGAAGCATCGTATGGGTTAAAGCGGAGGAAAAAGCAAAGGTCAGTAATACTGTCGATAGCATTCGCTCAGACAGACCTCTATGTCGGGCTCCATAAAAAGGAGAGTCGGTCAAGGCCGCGCTCTGCACGAGGGATCTATTTTTTCTACTTGGAACAAAGGCAGTTCTTCCACTTAGGAGGTAGTAAACGGGAGGTCGTAAACTAAAGGTTTACAGTCGCAGACGAAAGAAGGGCTGAGGATTAAAAGCGTCCTGCGCAGCTCGCGCTTGGAGTGATTGCTTGATCTATGCCGCAGGGATGTAAGTACGTCCGGCCGGTCCTTTATATCTAGGCAAGGATTCTCTAAACATTTGTTCTCCTGCCAACGAAGAAAAGCTTAGGAGCGCTGCTTTTCTTTTTGGCGTGTACTGTAAGAACCTCATAGATCTAAAGTACCATTTACCATTTGCTGCTTCCCCAAACATTGCCTTATTCCAGTCGAAGAAATGGTATGACTATCTTTTTTACCTTTTATAATCGTACTTAAAATACCACACCAAGAGTCAGTTTTATGACTAAAGCCCCCTCTCTCCTTTCTGTGACGCAAGCGCATAGTTTAAGCACGATCAAAGTTCCACCATGCTATAACCTCTCCCCTGTATTCACTGCCCGCACGGGCTAAGATATGAACCGATGCGAAGGCAGCGTTCACGCCAATCTAGCCCAGTCAGCAGGAGGAGAATTGAAGTTGACGTGGGCCCCTAAAGATCCTGATTAGCGGAGAAGCTCGCCCAGACTGGGCCTGCCAATTACTGCTGGCGTATCCTGCCAACCTGCATGGCGTGCGCGAGCCCCGGGTTATGAGGGCCACCACGAACGGCGCCGCGGCCGACGTTGAGCTGCACGGGAAGGTCACAACGATTGAGTTGAATCGCGGTTGCCAGAGGAGACTGGCTGGGGGTGAAACGAAAACTTGTTGCCCTCTAGTCGAAGAAGCTATCTGGTCGCGACTGGCACGAAAACAAAGGATCCATCCGATGAAAGACCTCGGTGGGGTGTCAAAGTGATGAACTTTCAGTTGCGATGTGCTTTGGTGTTGTCGTGTAAGTGCTAGGCTGCGGGGGGTAAGATGAAACCAGAATCCGCTCTCCAAATGTTCCGTTGTTGCACACAAACACAGTGGTAATGCCCCATGCGCCAACTTGTCTGCGTCTATGCCGTCTTTTCCGCTGACATGGTATTTTTTTTTTTTTCAAATGTGCGTGATACAATGCTATAGTTCTCGACGCTTTACCATTAAGTGTGAGTGGCCATACCAGGGACGTTTTCTCTTTCGCTTTCTTGAAACCACGAACCGCGTTCATAATTGAAAACCGTGCTTTGTAAACCTCATCTATTTTCACCCCCAAACGTTTGCCTCGCGATCTGCTCTGCCTGGGAACTCTACGGATTATCCTGTCAGCATTTTTACGTACATCATTCGATACCTCGTGACACAAGCAGTGGGACAATAAGTAAAAACCCAAATGTTTTGCGAAAGTATTTCGAAGTTGGAACAATGGCTCACGCATCAAAAAACAGTTATCGTGTGCAGGAGTCGAGGGACGACGTAATTAACCGACGGGTGAAAGGCATTGTTAGTTGAGGCTCTGCCATCCCGTCTCCTTCCTACGGCAGAAGCAGAAACAATAATGGTGGAGCATCCTTTCCTCAAACGCTGACCTTCCTTGCAGGGCCTGCTCTATCGCCTCCGGTTCCCTGGAGATTTCTCAAAGGCCCATTGGATGGTTTGCTGCGATAGCGTAGGACGGAGAACCAGTGGGACTTGATGAAAGGCAAGTGGGTGAGAATGCAAGGGGAGGGAAGTTACACAATGGGCGGTGCATCGCTCTACAAAGGGGATGCAGCATCGGAATACCGCTTACCGTAATGAAATCAATGTTAATAAGGGGAAGAAAATTATAATTCCTCAGCTAAGTCTCCTAACATCCTGATATTATTGTTAACAAAATCAGCAAACGTGAAACACGCGTGCAAAGCGAACACCTGCTTCTACAGAGCCGGCGGCTGCATGCAAAGTCCCACCACCGCTTCCTTCTCCGAACGTAAGTGTCTAAGCCTGACGACAAGCTCTTCAAGAGCTTACACGTACGGCCTCAACCCATCCACAAGGCATAAAGGAGACATGTGAAGGGCCCGGAAGTGAAGGAGGAAGCGCGGGTCGCACAACGACAACCAACATGCGGCCGGAACTCAGGCCATCCTCACGGCGGGAATCTAGGCAGGAGGATCTTTAATGATGTTATAATGCCCATTAATGTGTATGGGATCATGCGAAAGCTCGTCAGGAGCCTATATTGCGAACGAAATTAGGTCCGTAAGACGGGTCCGACCGCCTCGCGACAACAGAAGGCGCTTTGATTGCAGCGCCACGTTTGGAGGGATACTGACGGGTCCTGGTGGGACATCAGTGCTGTCTCTGACCTCATTATTAGTTTGGATAATTACTGGGTAGTAATCCGATGGTGCGGAAGTTGGTATGGGTTTGGAAAAATTGACAAGTACTGTCGGGATGCTCGACAAATCCCACTTCCGACAAAAAGAGAACTCATTTCATATAAATAAGCGAGGCACATGTTCGGTAAACAAAAAAGAATAATTTCTGGAAATAAACAAGAAATAATCTCACTCATATATCTTCAGCGATGTAGGCAGTGTACCCTTGCGCCTTTATATCCATCCGCCGACCAATGCGACGACTATAATGGCGTGTAAATATCCCTTGACGCACTTGTTATCCAGAACGTAATCTACCGACTCCAGTGAATGAAAAGTGCGGTTTGTAGACTGACTTAACGGCCCGGGATTTATAACACGACAGGGGAATTCGGCTCCGGGGATTTTCGACTAGGGGTATCGAGATGCGTCCAGCATGAACACAGTCGTTTGACCATCTCATTTTCCAATTGATACATGCTACGTATTAGATGCCAACATGGCTCACTGAAGAAAAGAAAGGCACCAAGTGCACTGAAGAAATCTGATTAGTAACAGTATGAGGCAGAAGGCAGTGGTCCGTTTAGCAGTTCTCACCTGAGCCCATTTTCCCCAACTACCGGATGGTCGGGATCCAAGCGATATCTTCCGAATAGTTTCGCTCCAGGCCGCTTTCCGCCTGTGTTTCTAAGTCGTCGTACGAAAATATATCGTATCCTGTTTTCTGCCCGCCTATGTTCCTTTATAGACATCGTTCTAAAGAAGCAAAGTACAAAAAGGTTCCTGAAGCAATAACAGCGAGAAGAGAAAGGGAAGACGGGACATTTAGAACCTAAGCCACGTGGATGCCGTCAAGCATTCTTTTAAGAGCAAATGGACTGTACGAACAGAAAACGGCGTTCAACAAAAAGAGATTATCATGCGAACATATATACGTTCACAAAGAAAGATCTGTCCACACGTGTCGAAAGCCTGAACTGCAGCTCGATGTCCTTGGGATTTCTCTTTGTTAGCAAAATATTTTTGGAGCGCTCAGGTTGAATTTCTCCCTTGCCGCGTTACAATATTTGAAAGTGTGGAGCGCAACTGACATGTTTAAGGGCTGGAGTAATTTGTGGTCACTTCTGGTACCACCTTGGGAGATTGGACGAAGGGTAAGAGGAACAAAGTTAAAGACGACGGCAATAAAGAGATGAAAACTAGAAGTATTACGAAAGCACGGCTGCCTTCAGCAGAGGCTCGCAGCAGTTCGGTGGAAGGCGTCTGGCTGGGTTTTTAGGGAATGTTTGCACAAGGCCCTTGTGAGTAGGAGGAGATGGACGGGGAAACTCTCTTGGAGAAGGCGCGGAGCCAGGAACCTAGCGACGGATATACTGTGGAAAAAGAAAATGAGGAAGAAAAGCGAGAGAGAGAAAAGGCAGAACAAGAAGTCTCGTTTGGAAACTTTGGAAACTTTCTATCTTTTCCATCTCGTCCTACCCTGGTACGTCCCTTCCGAGAGAGAGAGAGAAAAAAAAAGTAAACTAAAGTCAAAACTATCTAAGAAAGAAAGAGATGTGTTTACGTAGTTAGCACTACGGGTGGCAAGCGGTGCGTCTTGCGAAATGTGTCTTTGAAGATTGGGAGGTTGACCCGTTCCGTTGCTTTTCCCCATTTCGTGGCTTCCGGTGAGGCTCCAGCTCGTCGCTCCCTTTGTAAGTTTTCCCGAGTGAAATGTTGGAAGGAAGGCGTTCGCAAAGAAATGGTTACCACGCTTTTGGCTTGTTGGGCAGAGAAGAAATGAACTCCGTAGTTCGCAGGAAGAGGTTCCAGCTATTCCAGGTCACGTACACGCGTATACAGGAAGAAACAAGAAAAGGAGCTATAAAAGGAAGACTGCCTCGAGCGGAAGTCACACATTACGACATACACATGAAATACACGGAGTCCAGCGCCTGTAGTTCATGGATTGCAGTAGGGATTTTTTTTTTTTTTTACGCGTGATACAGACAGAAGCACACGGGACAAAACAAACAGAGCATTTGTCGCTTTCTATTTCCGCGCAGCAAATCTGCAGTAATACGTTTTCAGTGCGAGTGCGATCATTTGTACTGTTCCCGTGAAATTGCTTATGGATAGGGAAAAAAGAAAGTTACTTCGTCTTCGCCACTAGTTTGGATTCCATCATCGTATATGCTCTCATTATGGCGCCCCTACCGTAGAACATTTCTTTTTGGACTGTGGTGTCCCATCGCGCGCGATTGCCATCTTGCTCAAGCTTGCCAACTGACTCCTGAGAACCTGCTATATACGGCCGGCACCTCCTCTTTCTCTGTTCACTACTTCACCATCACCATCTTCCTAGCGATGCACCGCTATATTGTGGCTACCCGCGGACTTTTTTGCTGATTGATTTGACTAAAAACTGACTGCCTTGTTGACAACCTGAGCACGATTACGATCGCCTGGCCGATAGCCTCATTGGCTAAGTGCCATCTACACCAGGCACCACCATCACTAGCTTGGTCCCACCAGTCCCACCAGTCTCTTTATTATTACATGACTGCATGCAATATTTTCCCCAGTTCTGTACACAAGTTTCTGTATGAGATAGTAGAAGCATGTAAAAAAAAAAAAAAAACGCGTACTGCGTATACGCGGAATAAAAGAAAATAATTTAACTGCGTTTCATAACAAAAATGATGTTTGTGGCGCCTGGCGTACACGCAACAAGAAGAGTTCATTGTGGTTGCGCATTTCTTCCCTTGCACATGAGACGTGAGCCCAGTCATCCTACCCCAACGGGAAGAAAGGGAGTAGGACGCGGCATAACTGTAGCCGTCCTACCCCATGTGAGTAGAGAGGATGTAGGTCAGGTAGAATTGT
>JARGYV010087566.1:0-24481 GCA_029532675.1 Ornithodoros moubata
CACCGTTTCCGGCAAATAGGGTCAGGAAAAGATATCTTTCGGAATGGCGATTAGTCATCGCCGTGTTATGCGGTGAAGTTCTGTTTTTAGAGTGTGCTGTCAGAGTTTGCCTTGGGCAGCGTTCGCAATTTGTGTTTGCGTTTAGGATTCCACCGTCGGTGTCCTGTGGACCCTTTCGTCACATCGGGTCCATCTGGGGCTTGATGATGGACACGGTGAGGAGCTGGAGTTGGCCCCTCAACAAATTTGTCAGCTTCCTCATCAGCATGTTCTATTCCTTGCCTACTGTCGTCATACTACTGTAAGGCCCAACTTCAGCAATTCATTTCCGAAGGCATTTTCGAGCTCTTTTCTGTCTATCGCGATGCTGTTGGTCCCAAAATATTCATTTTATTTTAGTGTGTATAGAGCAGAGTGAAACATACAGAGTATGCATGTATGCATGTGGTAACAGAACTGATGACGCAGAAAATAGGAATTTTACAGACGCGTCCAGTGAATTTAGTTTGTATCCCTGCATATGCGGTGGCATGAAACTAAAAAGAAACTCAGAGAAAACCAGGCTTAACAAGGTTGCTCAGCTGCATATTATGAAACGTTTTTAATTTGCATGCACATAAATCCTGAAATCCGTAAATTTAATAACTGTAGGGGAATGCGAAAACGGGGCAGAATGCGGGTAATATTTTGCAGTGAATGTTTGTATTACAATCCATATACGTGACATATACGTTGGTGCAGCGCAGTAAACACGTGTTTCCCATTCCCCTGACAGCATCTGCATCCACTACTATTCTTTGCTGTCTGCGGGCCGCCAGCGCATGAAGAAACGCCTCAAGGACAAGCTATTACTTGAATGCAAGGACAGCCAGTTCTTGCAAGCCAGGATCATAGAAGTCGCGAGACAACAGGTGGCTTCAGACAGGTGAAAGAGTAGCCCTGCACTCTTAGGAAAAAGATGTGAGTTGTCACAACTCTTACTTACATATTTGCAATGGAAGATAGTAACTACGTATTAACGATTTACTACCTTCCGTTGTAAACGGAACTACTACTTTTTAAGTACGATTTACTACCTTTTTCTAGGAGTGCATACCACATGATACGGCCCCAGACAACCACGAATGTCCATATGATAGTATTCAACATCCGGAGTTGGATATTCAAATATGTCGCAGATATTCATATGAATTCATATCAATAGTGAATACTTGTACACTACGTATACCAATAGTAACTATGATATCAATAATGGAAATAAAGCACTAATGCAAGTATTATATATAAATATAAGGACGAAAATACATACTAATAAATAATTGTACAAAATGTACTTGCATCATTTACTTGCTTCTTTTTTTTTTTTTTTTCTCGTCAAATGTAAAATGTACCAGACATAAAAGGCTAACTACAATTATTAAATGTACTAATATTGAAACTAATTCGTCTCCACAGCACACACCGTGACCCAGTGCATGAACAAACAGATCTTTTAACACATACTACACTCGTTAGTTTGTTTTGGGGGTCACCTCCACACCGAGAGTGTTAGGGAGTTGAAATAAATTTATTTTCTTCCAAATCTATTGTTATAATGTTGTTTCTGGTCTCTCTCTCTACAATGTTTAACTGTGTCTGTCACCGAACTCCATGAATTCCAGCAAGTAATGTGGTATGTTGGGATCGTCGTCGGGCGTCAATGGTTCAAGAGCCCTTAAGTTACGGCATTTGGCTACCTGCACAGCCCAGTAGCAACACACAGCTTAGTATTTACTGACAATACTACCTTAGGTTGGAAAACGGTACCATTACTACCCTGAAAGTAATAACTCTCCAGCGGAGGTAGTAAATGATGCTATCACTTTACTACTATATCCCTGAGAGTGTAAGAGTAGTAGAGAGCCGGGCCCCGGATTTTTCGTCCATTTTAGCCCCAGGGCGCCCCCACGGGGGTTCGAACTTCAGTCCGTGAGGTAAGCTTTTTTCGCGCGCAAAATTTCAAAACTTTTGGCCGCTAGGAGGCGTTAGTTCGCGCGTGGTTCGTCAGATGACGCCACTATCGCGTAGTGGCCACCGCCAGGGGGCGCCACCATATTGGAATCTGACCCTAGGGTTTAGCCATAGCCAGAGCCCCAACAGTGGGCGCGCGCGTTTTTCCAATTTAGTCGCCGCGGCGGTTGGTAGATGGCGTCGTCTTTGCCGGAGGTCGAGAGACATAGCTTTACGGTAACAGTTTTATTCACACTGCGTATTACAATGAACCAAGGAACCCTTCATCAAATCCCAGTCGAAAAGATCCTTCGACGTGTGCATTTATAAACAAGTGCCACATGTCCATATTTACACAAGCAGTTCATATAATATCAGCACACAACGCTAGAAAGACCGGCACTTTGTCTCCCGCTGTGACCGAAAAGACACGGCAGCTTCAAGAATTGTTTCCTTATTTCGTGGGAGCCCAGCACGGAGCTCTATAATCCCGAGCGGCAGGTTCGCCAGTAATGAGAGTGAGAATAAGAAAATAGGGGGTGCAAAAAGGCACGCCACCACTGTGTGTATGTAGAAAGAGGAAAGCGCAAAAGCCAAGTAAAGCCTAATTCCCTCCTGGAGGAAAACACAGGGTACAAATGAAGGAAAAGAAACCAAACTGAGAAGAAAGCTGTGTGTTCCTGACTAGAGGTGGAAGGATTCTGTTTCTTTGCCACCGCTGTACAGCTCAGATCAAACTTAACCAAAACGGCATACATACACTGGCTGGGCTCTTGGCAACTCCGGTCATCCAACAGACCGTGCTGTGTCCTAGCCAGGTACACGTTGAGAGCTGTGTGATGGCCCGCCATGGATTACTTGGGGGGAAATAGGGGCAGAGGGTACGGGTCTCAGAGGAAGCGGGAAACGAACTGGGACTCGGGGGTTCCGAGAACACAGCAGAGAGCTGTAGCGTTTTCTTCTGAAGCCAAGCAGACGGATATATACTCATATGTACACAGACGTAAACATACACTCAGTTATGACGTCACAAGAAAGGGCGAAATACACAAGAAAACGTTCTCTATGGCAGCAAATCTTCCGGAGGAGGAGGGCGAAGTTTACATTATATTTATATATATATATATAAAAAAGTCTCGCCTCAAAAAGGAAGCCCGACAAAAAAAAAAAAGCTCAAACGTGTACAACAAATTACTATGTACAAATCGTCTCCCCATACCTCAGTACAAAACATTTTTTGACACTCTGCAATAAAAGTTTTTTACACCGATATTTTTGGAGGGAGAGCAAAAGAAAAAAAAAGAAACTGGGACGTCCTGAAACGGCCTCTCCATCGCAATAAGTAACAAGGTATAGTATCACTACGAANAAAAAAAAAAAAAAAAAAAAAAGAAAACACGGGAGGCTATGATGAAAGAACAAGAAAAAGACACGGGGGTTCGTTTAGCACCACTTGTGTGTTACGTGTGGTAGGGTACGACGTAGGTGGCAGGAAAGTAGCCACGCCTGGCCCCTATCTCCCCCTCCCACCAATTGGCGTCCGAGCGGTCCAGCACCGTGATGATGTCGCCGCGCCTAAACTGGAGCTCCCCGCTCTCCTGAGGCTGGAAGTCGTACATTGCTTGCACCAGGCACTGTGCGGAACAGACAGAAAAACCACCTGTGAGATACGGACGATACCTGCCAGCCGTCTGAACAGAGCGGCAGAGCATACCGCATAGGGTCAAGTCCAAACCTGTCTTGGCAGTCATCTTAAAACAAGAGAACTGGGGCTCACATATTTGCACACCTGCCCTATACTTACCCCAACTTGGATGGTGATAGTGCTACCATTAAACTTCCATCCACTAAACATAAGGTTTGGCAAAAGACATCTGCTACAAATGCCTAACCCATCTCATTCCGATACAACCATTTTCCTGCAGGCTGTACCACCAACGCCGCTTGGAGGCTTCGCTAGAGAACTTTCGAACGAGAAAGGGAGAGATACCTCTTCGGGTAGCATGTCCTTGAGCTTGATGTCCTGCGATCGACTCACGGAGGCCGATCTGTGGTACTCTACCAGTTCGTTGAGGGAGGGGAACTTGACGACCCAGAGGAAAAACTTTCCCTGCGTGTCCCGCAGCACTTTGAAATGCTGGACGCCATCCGCGCACTTGACAGAGAGCGAGAAATCACCCGGAGAGCTCTCGCTCACGCGGATCAGGAAGGCTCCCTCGTGCTTGTTGGAAAGCAGTTTCTCTGCATCCGCTCGGGTGATGCGGCCGTAGTACCAGCTGCAAAGATCAGAAATCATATTTGAGACGCATTTTCTTGAAAGGGAACACACAAATACACAATTTTCACCACAGTACCGTGATAGAAATCTTGGATCGTCCTCCCCCCCCCAAGTTCCTTCGTAAGACAGTTACATACAATGCAGTCGGCCTCGGTCAAACGTTGCAGACTGCATTCAAACATAACCTATGACATAACAAAAGGCACTGCCTGCTCGACAAATTGAGAAAATACTGCAGGGAGCTTTCATTTATGGCTCCTATCAACAAACTGTTTGGCTAGAGTATGGCTAATTGCTTATGTGGCAGGGGATTCCTTTGTCTATGGCTACAATCAAGATAACTAATGCGAGCTCCTGTGTCAGGTGAGTCATCTAGATTATAGGGCTACTCGCTCAATATGAGAGACATGAAATGGCAGACTACGTCAGTCCTCTTCTCAAACAAAAAGACGACACAATGAGAGATGGTAGTGGGAAAGGTTTCTTTCAATGTTATTTACATTTCAGGAAAGCACATGATTTGAAATAATTTCTTCACAACCATGAGGCAGACTTAACAAAACAAACACTGATCTGGTACAGACTTAGCAAACAACGCTTTCAACAGAGAGTGCGTGGTCTTGTGCTTGACATTATACAGCAGTGTATAAGGCTGCCAGAAATAACCCATACAGCTCTAGGTCTGTGTGCTCATTTTCCTGGTACCCCTTTAGACTCCACCAGAACGCAGCTTTGTAAATTCTGAGCTACATACGTCGAGCCTGCAGTGTGCCAACATGATGACTGGGCACAGTTCCAAGTGCAAAGCAGTACAGCAAAACAGTTGAAAAGATTTTTGCAGGGTCCCTCCCTAGGTCTTTTTTTTCTTTTTATCAATAAATCAGTCTCCTTCCTCCCTAGACGTACAAAAATTTTGACAATTGACCATCAACAGTAATCCTGCCTTGCCCTGCAATTCTACGAAAGTGAGGCCACGGCCTGCGATACAGAGCAGACGACGGCAGTAGGGCTCTAAATCCCAGACCTCCTTCCAAGACAACCAGATGGCAATGCCCTGAGTATGGATTCTAGCGCACCAATATAGTCTGAGCCCACAAGAGGAAGATGCAGGAGTGCAATGACGGTTTGGAGCTACGTGTTTTCTAACCCGTTCTGCCGTATATTTGATACGCAAACCCGTGTGGCATACACCAAAATGCAAGAGCACCGACAACATCTGTGCAAAACACAGAAAAAAAAAAAGTCCCAGCTGTTTTTGTCCCAAACACCACCTTTGCCTTTCGCCTCGTGCAACAGACACGAATGAAAGCGAATAAATATAACTCACTCGTGTTTCTTCATCTCTATGTAGTTGCTCGGTATCAGACCTTCTTTGTTATCCAATTCCGCCCGATACCAGTTCATATCATCTTCCATGTTAAGGACCTGCAGACAAAAGCATGACATTTGATCAAAATAGAACTGCGACACCTGACACGGCAAAAAAGAAGCACAATCAATGTCAAATCACTGATGCAATATCCTATCGGTAGCATTCGTTCCGTACACTGCGATACACCACAACTTCCGAGAGCTGCGACATTGAAACAATTAAGAAACTCGATACTCACAGGGCTAGAAAGTTAAGACGAAAACGTGCCCCCACCGAAGGACGAAGAGAGCGTCGCGAATAACTTTCCCGAGTTTATTTTAGTTCAATAACAAAGTAAACATGCTCTCAATAGTAAGGGAGGATTCTGTAGAGTGGGGTGGGGGGATAAACGATTTTCGTCCCCCGCGGCTACACCCATAATAGGGCTTTCAAAGATGGAAGCCACATTTGCAGTACTCACCTTTAGAACCTGCCCTTTAGCGAAGCTCAATTCATCGTCGGCCGTTGCGTTAAAGTCGTGTTTTGCGATTGCTTCCATATTTGATGGGATTCCTAGGCCTACCGCAGACCACCCTTCACCACCGAAGAACAAACAGTTGCACGAAACAGACGTCCCCTTCGATTTCGGCTTCGTCGACGGTTGTAGCGGATCGTTGAGGGAAAATATTGTCCTGCATGCACTTCACTGGTCAAAGAGACATTCGATCAAAAGCTTCGGAGAGCTCAATGTACACAAGGAACTACCATAGCCGAAAATGCGCGGACGGATACACCGCAAGGTTTTGTTTTTCTGTTTATGTTTTCGTGAAGTTTTTAATTATGGTGCTCTTTAATGTTTCCTCGAAATAATAAGCATGTGTCAATTTTGAATGTGTTATATTTCCATCCAAAGTTGAGGTTCTAGCTGTGGAATCACCTAATATTGTCTAGCTCTATTTTATAAAGCGGAATGACACTGTATGACTTATCACTGTAATAACTGGCGCATTCGCCAACGTTCTACTGACGTGATGTTTGCGAGTTACCTAGGTCTCTAATCCGATGAGATTTCGTAGTTTGAAATAAACGCAGACACAAGGAGGTCACAACGGCGTAATTCGCCTTAAACTAAGCGCCGCAATTTCGATCAATTTATCGGTGTAAATATAGCCATTTAATAATGATTCTTCGATGACTTCGCACAACCTTTACAGGCTCACGAGAACTATACACGGTGAAGACATGTCGACACAAGCAGCTGCGAAAATTATGACATTACTCTAGAAAGAAACGCGCACACTTTCTTTCAGCGGACATAACCGTGTGCTAAGGTCGCCTGTCCTCTCGATAGATAGGGCGATAGGGATAGCGTAGGTGGCCATTCTTGGACTGGATACAGTGTAGAGCCAGAGTCATCAAAGCCATGCTTGCGCTCTCAGTCGAGTCGGTGGGGGGGAGCTCGGCCACTAGGTCAATGGGGAAATTACTTTAAGAAATATGCACGCCATGAATTTAGGTAGCAAAACATTCCCGGTAGCCTGACGTAAATAAAATCAGCATGGCAGCAACGATCGCGAGGATACCTTCGGAGTCGCACTATTTAGATACTTTCTGGTACAAATATGTGCTCTCCGTCAGCGCTGCAGCAGTCGCCGAAACAGGTACGTGTGGCATACTTTTGTACAGAGAGCGGTGATTGCAGTTAGTCGTGAGCGTAGGAGCACGATACGACCAAAATTATCACAATTGGTATCTTGCGCTGATGTTTTCCTCCCCAAACAGTGCGCAGATTTTGTGCGAGAGGTGGATATGGCGTCACGTGACTATGTCAGAGGCCAATCGCAGGGTCGTACATGAATCCCATGAGGTTTCGAACCTGGTTCCCAGCAAAATGTTTATCAGGGACGCTGCGATATATCTGAATAGGACAAAGCTGTCAAATCACTGCTGTCTCGTACATCTCTATGACAGTAAAAAGACAAAATAAAGCCTGTATGTTTCTGTAGAAAAGATGATTCAAGATGTGTCTGTTATTATCTGTAGTCCATAGTCTATGGTTTCCATTCTACCAACCTACCTCGCCTTTCTGCAGTGACTTACCCGCTAGATATAGTGAAGACACGGCTGCAAGTCCAAGGCGAAATGATGGCCAAGGGCCACAAGGTCAAACATAGGGGCTTCTTTCGGACGCTCATTGGGATAGGCAAGTACAAAAAAACCTCTCATGAACTTGGCTAAGACACAAAAAGAAAAATATAAGGTCTACAAAGCTGACCAGACGACGCCTGCAGCAGGTGAAGCTATAGCCAAGACCAGCTGTTTAGTGACCGCAGTAGTAGTGGTGGTGATGGTACCTGGAGTAGATGGCACTCGGCCAATGAGGTGATAGCCCGCAATTGTACTCGACACTAACGATTTGACTTTTTCTCCCAGTGCGAGAGGAAGGGATAGTGCAGTTGTGGAGGGGCCTCCCACCAGCTATCTACCGACATCTGAGTGAGTCCATTGATTGAAAGAGGGAAGGTGAAAAGTAAACCCCCGTTTCAGTCTACAGCGGTTGCCGTATGAACTTGTACGAAGCCATGCGCAACCGTTTGCTCCACATGAATGGCGACCGTAGGCCACCCCTCTGGTGAGAGCACCCATCACGTGTGTTTATGTACAAAAAGACATCAAGGGACTCTTGTTCTTCAGGCAGTGTGTTATGGTTGGTGTAGTCGCTGGTGGCTTTGGGCAGTTCTTGGCCAGTCCCACGGATCTGGTCAAAGTGCAGATGCAGACGGAAGGGAAACGAAGACTCATGGGTCTGCCACCTAGGTATGGGATGACCTTCTTAGTTGTAGTAGGAAATTTTAGAACTTTCTCTAGGATCCTCATATTTAAAAGTAGGAGATTCCACTGTCTATTAGTGTGTTTTATGGCTATATGCATTGTCCTTGTTCCTCTTTCTGGCATTTGGCCACGGCTTAGCATGAGCATGGGAGGATTAGACACGGGCTGTTGCCATATTGGTGCTTATCGCAACAGTGCCATCTTCTTCTTCTTCCTTCTTCATCTGTAGCAGTATAAAAGGACTTTCCTTTTCTGAATACAAGGGGTATCTCTTAGTTGCAGTGTTCCTTTAATGGAAAGTTGTCTCTTTCTAAATGGTTATCGGTCTGTTCCCTCCTCAAAAGATTTATAAGTTAATACCTAACTTCTGACTTCTCTTTTTTTTTTCCTTCCTTTCCTAATAGGGTGGAGAGTACATGGAAAGCATTTAAGAAAATTGCCTCCGAAGGTGGAGTTCGAGGACTGTGGAAGGGCTGCACTCCAAATGTCTACAGGGCAGCACTCGTCAACCTTGGGGGTGAGAACGTCCTTGCATTTCAAATGCCACGCGGTTTAACCCGACCGATGACACGGAAAAAAATTGATTCCCGTGTCCCTCAGACCTGACGACGTACGATACCGGCAAGCGGTTGTTGCTGAAGAACACGAACCTCGAAGACAACTACCTGACCCATTCCTTAGCAAGGTAATGTTGCACGCAACTCGGCCGCAGCTGCACTGATGCCGGAGAAATCGTTGCAGTGGCATGTCAGGGCTAGTCGCGGCCACTCTAGCCACCCCGGCAGACGTGATTCGCACCAGGGTCATGAACCAGGCGACAGACGACAGGGGACGGTGAGCTCTCTCAACTCTCCCGTGGTCACAATCCTCGCATGACCTGCTTGTTCTGGAGGTCACTACTATGTCTGCCCCCTGTGTAATGGCCAATTTCTACCAATTAAACGTTGCGGGAAGAGCCTGCAGGATTCTGTGGTTCGAATAAATAGTAGGGAACATGGTCTGCCTGTCTAGTCCTTGGTGTATAATGCTAAGTAGTGCGACTAAAACCATTGTGGCTGTTATTTTTTCAGAGGACTTTTATACAAGTCTCCCTTAGACTGCCTTATGAAGACTGTACGTGCGGAGGGCTTCACAGCCCTGTACAAAGGTTTCTTCCCCATATGGGCAAGAATGGTAAGCAGAGCCTCGAGAGAGGAATTAGCGAGACGGAAGATGAACTTCCGTACCGTGGCTTCTTTCCAGGCACCGTGGTCTTTCACCTTCTGGCTCACCTACGAAGAACTGCGTCGCTTCAGCGGAGTCTCCTCTTTCTGAAAAGGGGTTTCCGTCGACTCGACCCCTCTTCTCGATTGCCTCCATTTTCCCTCGCAGTGGTGTTACCGATGTTGCCAGAACATTTTTTGCTGTTGTCGTCATTGTCGTCGCTTTTAACCTGTGATACTGCTCACAAACTCAAAGGCGTTTTAAAGAAATTCTGCCGCTCGTGCTCGCAAAAGAGAGAAGTCGTATTTACCTCCTGTATCCAGAATACCTTATTTTTAGACCAACCTTATTGAAAGCAATGCAGTTTATGGTATTACCATTTTCCTTTTTTTTCTGTTGTTGATGGCGATGGTAGTAATTGTTAGTGACTGCAGTAAAGAAGTATTGTGACAGTTTGTGCAGTGTTCACTCATAATGAACGGAACACACGAACAGAAGAGGGGAGATGCTTCAGTTTTTTCTTTCCATTTTCCTCTTTCGTTAAATGTCCCTTTTGACTGAACTTGATCCTAGAAAAAGTGGCGGTTGCATCCAACAGAAGGAATCTGGCATGTCCGCACACGAATGTACAGCAGGAGCATGCACTGTTGAGTGAATAATGATAAGAACATAATTTTTCTCCACATTTAATGGGGGCCCTACTTTAAAAAGGAAGCACAGAGGAAATCCAAGGACCACGAGGCACACACAGAGACCGTGTGACGACATCTACGGACCTCTTGCTATATCTACAAAGATCTTCATCTCTGAAAACGAGGTGCCGAGCTTTGTACAGGAGAGAGCACGGTCCTTTTGCTTGCTAATGCAGTAACTCAGTTTTAAACTAGTTGAAAGCTTTAATGGGGGTCACATCTTTACACCTGTTGCACTAAATTAAAGACCTGCGGCTGGGGCTCTGGGATAACATGGAAGTACTTTTTGTGCAGGTATTCGGTGTCCTGTCCTTCATAGAATTTCTGTACCCGAGGGTTGTCCCACCGGAGGGTCACCCGCTCTGTGGTGACTGCGACCTTGCCGTCGACCGCTGCGTACAGGCTTTGCTTCCTAAAGCCGAACCGCACCTGCGTCGACCAGATACGTCGAACAAAATCTTTGCCTTAACACAATCTATTTGTGGATTACTTTGCACTTGCACAAACACACGTGGTGTAGACTCTCCTTTTGCAAGAGACTCATGAGGAAGGGAGAAAAATAAGAATGGTAAGCTCTGCTGAGGCTGATCACAAAGAAAGGTGCACGTTGATATTATAGATGCCCACATCTTCCTTTGCGTGCATCGCTTAGTGTTACCGTATAAAATGTCAGAGAGGTACGTACATTGAGCCCCGGATGAAATCGCATGACACGCTGTTTGACTACCATGTCCCCCACATGAGCAGTCATTCCGGGCCAGATGGTGATCCCGTAGTGCTTTCCTTTGCGAGGTTTACGCTGGTGGCAGGGCTTGTTTCCCTTGGCAACACCACGGACGCTGTCCACGCAACACACTGCTGCACCTGTTTAAGCAGGCCTGTTACGAACGTTCTTTTTTTGGGGGGTTTTAAAAAAAGTTTGAAAGAAACATGGAACTGTCAATATATCTCTGTTCTCTAAACTGGACTCTGTAGTGCTTTCCTATATATTTATTAGACACTAGCAAAACCGTAGCCCTTCTGGTGTACCCAGGAACCACTAAGCATCTCGTCCTCAAGCAGCGACTACCCACCTGCATTACCTTGAGGCAATTAACTTTCTGGAGGTGCAAGTAGTCAAAATCAGGTCGTACTGCAATCGTATGAATATGTACCGCATAAACGCTTTCAATCCAATTTCGCATTTTACTTCAATTTCATTTCACAAAGTAGGTTACTGTTGCTGATGGTTGGGTAATAACCATGCAGCATACCTTAACGTAACTTCAACTACTTTTTGTTCGGTACAAATACGTTCTTACAAGTATGCACCGGCTCATAAGGTAAGGTTGGTGCAGTGCATAAAATTTTATTGTGCCCATTCAGACGCGCTCGTGATGGAAAAAGTTCTCGCACCTACAAACAGCCTTGAACGCAACGAACACTGAAACGAGGTCCTATTCCTGGCACCAGGAGTCACAACAGAGGCGTGAACAGTGTCTTTGTGAAGAGTCTCACATCTGTTTCACACACAGAAGGAATTCACAGGGTACATGCCGTATGCGATTTAACCAATAACATGCTTTCAGTCATGCTTCTTTTTCTTCTTCTGATGCTTCTTACTCTTTTTCCGTTTCTTACGCTTCCTGTCGCAAATGTCGCACTTTTCGTTGTGTTCGTGCTTCTCACCTTCGGAGGATGAGGAGCTCGATGGCGATCGACGTCTCTTGCGCAGGATTTTCTCGCGATTTTTTCGCAGTTCCTCCTGAAATTTCTTGTTCATGTGCTCTTCCCAGGCGGCCAGCGTGCTCGACTCCTTTTTCTTCTTGTTTATTACGGCTTTGATTTCTTCCCATGACGGTCTTTCCCTGTTCATGTAGTCTTTCAACGACGGACCGCTCGTCTGAGCAGGACCCCTGGCCCGCGCCAGGGCGATAGGGTTCATGTACGCGTACCGTGTGTCCCTTTTGCCCATACTGGCAATTTTAAGCGCGTTCTAAGGATGCCGTGTGGATTGAAAAATAAGAAGGTTAATAGTTACCGAGCAGTGGTCGTTTCTCTGGAAGAAAAGCGACAAGTCGACCAAGCACTGACGCCATCTTGAAGCTTTTTTAGGCGACCTCTAGAGGAATAACGAAGTCAAAAAGGCTGATATAAAACGTAAGCAAAAGACATAACACGCTTCGCTACTAATAATACTGATAAAGCTACTTTTTTTTTCATCGTATTACTCTCGTATTATTTTAATTTATTTGTACAGCGTTGCCGACCGTACTTTCTCTGCGGTCCAAAGTGGAGCGGGAAAATATAAACAGGGGGGAAGCCAGCTGTGGAGGGGGGTTGACGTTATGTGATATGTCTGCGATCAGGGGGATAATTTTGGCTCTTTAGTATGGCAAATGCTGATATTATCATTATAGACTCGGATGATGAAGGAAGCAGTCGAAACAATCAACCCTCGCCGTCCCAGAAAAAAGAAATTGCGGACGGTGGTGAGAGTGACATAGAGATAGAAGACGCATCATGTGTTCAGAATCCGATCGCTGCGGAGAGCGACAGCGATTGTTCTTTGGTGCCTTTGAACGAGAGGGTGAAAAGTTTCGAAAGCTCCAAATGCGAGAATTCACAAGCAGTCAGGTGTGTATCAAACAAAAGAAGGAACACAAGGTATCATCATGAATACTGTTAAATATCACCAGCTTACCCGTTTTTCTCATTGAGTAACTTCGCGTATAAATTACAGGATATCGGCGCACGATATATCGGAAAGCGACGAGGAAAGCATGCCAGACTTCAGCAGCCAAATCCACAACGATGACATAAGACCCGCTTCCAGCTCGTCAGGGTGCGAAATACTTGTGAGTACTTTCGTTGAGATATGACTACTAATGTACAGCACTTCTGTACGCGCACACAGAGCACTGCTTTGCCAGCATCCTTCCACAGTGATTACACCATGCGGTGATACTGCTATTACTAATTTAATATATTTTCTTATTTTTGCTTAAGTGCGAAGAAGTACCGCCTGTTGTTATGGAGACAGTCGAAGCACAAAGTAAAGTTGCTGAGAAAAGAACAAAAGCTAGAGCGAAGCGAACGCACGAAGAGCGTGAGGCCATCAAACAAGCCAAGGAAGAAGCTAAAAGACGGAAAGCGCTCGAACAAGAAGTGGCCCGTTCATGTCGTGCCTCAGACTGTCTAAAGGTGGGCAGTAAAGGATAGGATTTCTCTTCTTAGAACTTCGTCTTGGATGTTCCAAGCAGTTGTGAAGCATAGGATGGGCACATGTTTGAACTTGAAAGCACAACCTTTTTGCAGTACATCAAGGTTACATTGGATACAGGTCTCACAAAGTTGTCGTCGTCAAACGAAGTTTCAGACGCCCTCCACGCCTTGGACGTTCGTGTCAGTGTTGCCGACCTACCTCTGGAGAGGACTGTGACGTGGACGAGAGAAATCATCTCTTTGGACTCCGTATGGCAACTTTCCTCCATTTCTCTCTTCCCTTTTTAAGAGACTTTGGGGGATGACGGAACATTGCAGGTTTTGGGCACCACAACCACTTCAGAAATGCAGGAGGAGGAAGTTGCAGGAATTTTAACAGCGGACCAATTCCTCTACTTGGTAGCTGGTCAGAGAGAGGTGATCAGTTATATATTTACCCATAATTTCCTTTGAAAGTAGTAAATTCAGCAAAGATACAGAAATTTTGAATGTTCTTGCCTTTTCTGTGAGACGTACCTGAGGTGCACAGTCATCTTTGATGCATTTTCAGCAAAAAAGGGATGGAAGTTCCACTTTTTCTGACTACCTCAGCAACATGGCAGCCATGTACAGCAGACGGACCTGTTTCGTTGTCGGCCTCGAAAAATACTTCAGGTGCGAAGCCACTGGTCACTGCATCGGACGTAACTCACATCCTTACGATTTCGCAGCCGGGAAAAGAATCGCCAGAACCGCGAGTACCGAGCAAAGGTCTTGGGCGTTGCATCACGGGCACCAAAGAATGGAGTCTGCTACGATGGACCTTCTCTCTCGAGGGACGACATTGAAAGGGTAAAATTGGACGGGTGGAGCAATGGGAAATGGTTACCGAGCCCCGTCTGCAGGTCGTCGTCGGACTGCAGCTTGCTCATGCCTTCAACATTTACTACGTTGATTCTATGTTGCAAGTTTCAAAGTGGATTGCAGCATTTACCAAAGCTATTGCTGAAAGGCCTTTCAAGTAGGTGCAATTCGCTAAGGTTCAGCTGTAAGATGCGGAAGAAAAGGAAGGCGATACAAAACTAACCTGAATGGCTAACGTTAAATTAATTTCAGTCTTATAATGTTACATGTCATCACCATTATGTCACTAGAAATCAGCAGCAAGGTATTTGTTTTTTTTTTAATCCGAGGTTGGAGAAGCAGCGCCGAAGTCTAAACTTCTTGGCCCCTGGTGGAGGAGCCGTGCGTAAACACAACGATCCCGTTCTCATTTGGCGCTCCCAGATAGAACAGTTCCCAGCTGTGGGAAAAGAAGTGGCGGATGCCGTCGTCGCAGAGTATCGTTCGCCGCGTGCTCTTGCGGAGGCAAGTCTTGTAGATTAGAAAGATACAGAATTCCATCCTTATCATAAAGATTGAGCGTCGTGATACACGAGTGGATGTCGTAAGCTATGAGATTGTATGTGTCTTTTACTTTTTTTTTATGTGTGTGTGTGGACAGATATAGTAAATTATCTTACGGGTATTGCCTGCTGAAGAGGTATTAAATTCTCTTTTAATGTCTACCTATTTTATTGTTTTTGCAGGCTTACAAGTCTTGTGCCAGTGAACAAGCTGCGCAGCTGCTTCTGCAAAACATTGTTGTAAGTGTAGCACATTGTGACTCCAAATCTTGTGCACCTTCCATCGTCTCGAAACCTCTTAATTCGCGCGTGACAAATCGTGCAGGTGCGTCGTGGAGAGGGACCGCTGGCAACCATGCGCAGAGTGGGCCCGAAATTGTCCGCGAGGCTTCATCATTTCCTGACAACGCAAGACGGAAGCGCCTTCTTTGACTGACTCCTTTCTCTCGCGTATTTTACGAACATTTTACACATTTTATATGGACGTTATATTTTTTGTCATCATAGAGTAGCAGATATGAGCATGTCTGGGGAAACAAATCTTCATGTTGATTTGAAAAGTGGAACTGAGAAGAAAAATCGCTTGTCTGTCAGAAGTCAGTTTTTTTTAGTAAATTTTTAATTTTGGTTACGATCCTCATCAGTTAGTCAGTATGACTCTGAGATCACTCATTTTACCTTGTGTGTGTAAGAGGAATAAAATGTGGAATAATGTGGAACGGGATAAAATGTGCAACACTTCGTTTGTCACCTGAGCTCAGGTACCAAGATTTGTACTCGATGAATTGTCACAAAAACATAGTAAGCCACACAACTTGGTACAATTCAATTACATCTGTCCCACTGTGGTTTTACATGCCATAAATATGCTGTAAGCATACATCAGTGTAAAAAGTTGCATCATATCGCACGACCAACCCATACACACCTCATCGAGTGTATATTAAAAAGTCCCATAAATATTTTCGGTCATGTAAGGGAATGCAATATTTTGCAAGCCGCTAATCGCGATATACTGGAAAAAATATATGCAGTTCTGTTTATGGAGAATTTACACTTTCAGGGAGGGCTGTACACGGTAACAAGGAATACTAATACAGTTACCTTTTCGGCTGCCTATATCTGAACACAAAATACACTACTATGTAAATACTATTAAAATATGCCACAATACACTGCCTCAAATATCACTGCACTAAAAATAGTGACGTACAGTGGAACCTCTGTAAACGGAACAGAATTCGGAGAATTGTTTGGTTTTGCCTTCGTACTACGTAATGTACACACGTTTTCAGTAAATCTTGACAAATGTAACCAATTTTTGCCATCCCCATCAGCTTCCGTTTAAAGAGCTTCCACCGTATATAACAAATATTACTGACCAGACAAGATGAGCCTCGGACACTTCCCGAGAGTCCAAAATTAACCTTTAACTAACACAATGGAAGAAGACAAGGTACAGGACTGTACTGTCTCGGCTGATGGTACAAGCGTCAAACTCTTAGATGATGAAACAGCAGTGTTCTGACTGGTGGGTGAGTAGCGACACTTTAAGCAAGGTATCTTCGGGCACGGTGCTGTTGGAAGCTCGGCTAGCAGATGTCGTCGCAAAGGCCAGGTAGTAGCTAGAGGGGCTGCAGTCCAGGGTCTGCATTGCAACTAGAGCCCACCCACCCCAAGTTCAAGTTGGAACTCTACACTTTGTGAGCAGTGGCTAAAAGTGATGCCCACCGTTTTCCTTGTCAGAGAAAATGTCTGGCCTGCAGATGTCACCTGAGAGGAAAAATAAAGGCCTCGTTTTAGGGCATAAGACGTGGACAGTTCTGACAATGTCGTGCGGGAACATGACATGGCAGGAAGTATCTTACTGAAGTTTTTGTGTTAAGATACACATACGCTTACGAACACAGCTACATACCAATGCAGATTTGCTGCACAACTAGCCGAGAGAGCATGTCCACCGTATGGTTGGTGAAGTCCAGTACAAAGTACTGCTCTTCTTGACTCTTTACTTTCAGATCCTGCGAAAGCAAGTTGTCTCGAGCGAGGTCCCAACATTAACAAAAACAGACAGACTATAACACGTCCCACGCTAGCAGTATGGAACTTTGGCCACTTTGTGCCAGACGAGATCTTGACCCACGAGGGCAGCCTCGCGGCTCTCACCGACTAGAAGTCCGCAAAGCGGGGTGTCTTTTTGAGATGCACTGTTATGTGTTCTAGTCAAGTGCGACAATGACAGTACACACCTTCAGTTCAAAGCTGTTTCCTATGCGGAACAACCTGATGTACGACGTGTACTTTGGGTCTTTCAGCTTTTCTTCCTGAAAGATGGCGACAAATACAGTTTGAGGCCTACTCTGTATGCCTTTGACTGAAACTGCACGTGAAGAAAAGTACCCAGTGAGCTGCGTCCTGGCGCGTGGCCGCGAGCTGCACCCTTGCCTTGAGCAGGGCTCCGTCCACATATTTGGAGAGGCCGGGCACCAAGTGTGCCACGTTCACCGTGGCATTGTCGTACTGCATGCGCCATTCCACCTCCCCTGTTGCTGTTCCGACTAGCTGAAACTGGATGGCAACATCCCAATGTCAATTCGAGGGGACGGAGCACGCTGTGTGTTCCAGAGCTTCAAACAATATGCAATGATGGTGGACAACTTGGTCATCTTTCGCACGCGATTATGCTTTTCCCCTCCACTGCCATCGCAACCGATTGGCGTGATTAGATTTGAAAAGAAGACTAGAACTGGTATTATCAGCCTTCACTGCCATCACCAGGGTGACCACAGCGGTGATGACGACCTCACATCTATAGTGATATTCTCATCTCTTTCTTTGCATCCCTATCCTCACTAGTGTTATCCTTGTGATAACACCTGCAATACATAGTAGTAGCCACAAGACAACCTCCCCAATGCAGAACTGACTGGTCCTAGTTCCATGTTCCCTTGTTAACTATGCGAGATTTGAACTGGAGAGCTTTCCAGACGACATCGACAGGAAGCTCGAGACAACAGGAACAAAAAAATAAGTTGAGGCAGTCGAGGCACTTACCAGCGTGGAATGAACGTTGTGATCCGAAGCGACAAAGAGCTGCGTCATGGAAAATGCCTTGAAGTGCCCAACGAGCATCGTTCTTTAATGTGAGGATAATGTTGAGAATACTGAGCACACGTGGTACTGGTCCAACCTTATTGGAGAGTTGAGGGCCAAGTGAACACTCCACTGCTTGGTGAAATAAGGCCCCGTGAGACGCATCAGGTGGCCCTTGCCCCAAGCCACAATCAGGGAAGGCATGTCTTCATCTGTTAGTGTCTTCAACATTATTTTGCCTTTAAAGCTTGCTTTGCTAGTTTCAAGAGAATTCTCTGAGTCAATCAAAGACTATGTCAGTCACAATCAGCCTCGGAATAAAAGCGATTCTTTTATAGTAATTATTTTATCCCTTACCTCCATATAATTTGTAGGTTGTGCTGGCCTTCAGTGCATAGGTCATGCAGTGTTGTTTTGAATATGACACCTATTCAAGTGACACAGGCTCTTCACTCATACTCTTTTCAACTGTGTTTCGAGACAAACGCAAAACGACATGGCCCAAGCGGTACAATGTACTGAAACTCGGGTGCAATAGGGGTGGACAGATGGATCAGGGTTGCTTTTGAAGTTCGCAGCACGTCAGAAAGACAGCGACAAAAAGATAAGACACCTGACGACCACCCCTATTGCACCCGACTTTCAGTACATTGTGCCGCTTGGGGGAGAGCATCATTTTCGTTTCCTTTTAGGAACAGATTTACACGATTAGGTGATGCCCTGTTCCTGTAAAAATGTGCTCCCGATCTCCATACTTGCACACAGGAATTGCTGTCCATACAAAACATTTGATGCCCAAGACACATACAACGCATCGTAAACGAAAATGTCGCACCGTCTCCTGCGAAAGTGCGGCAAAAGAAGAACACATCGGCGGTGTGGTCCTTAGGCAGGAGGTTGACCTGTTCCGGAGGTTGAGCACACATTTTCAGAAGCATGGGCATCACCACGAGACGGCCGTCGGAACCGGACACAGCAGCCGCCGCCCATCTGGACTCGCCATTCACTCGAACCTGCAGAAAAAACAGGAACGATAAATCAATGAGGACAACATAATAATTTGATAGAAAAAATGGGACTTTGCTCAAGGGCTGAAGGAAAGTAATGTAAAAGCAGATGTAGTGCCATTTCTTTGAAAGCGCAAGACACAGACCTTCAATATGACAACAAAATCAGGCACACCGTCCTCGTTGCAGTCCGGTGCCCCCTCGGCTTCCGAAACAGCCTCGATGGTGGTTGCATTGTTGTGATCGTGTGCGTACCAAAGCACCGTACCTGAAACAAGATCCTCACATTTTAGCTTTTATGGCGCAGATATTACGAGTTGCAGCACAGGTACCCCGACGAAAGCATTCAAAGAGGACAGCTAGTATTTTCACCAGAAAGATCCAGCTTTCCCACTTTTGTGTAATACTAGCATCCCGCCCTTTCATTCAAATAGAACATTGAATGTAGGAGCAAATCGGTATGAGAGATATGTCGCAGAAGTCACTTTATGAAGCTGTTAGCAGGATATCGACTGTCTAAAAGAGTGACCAACCATCAGACTTGTTGATCGCAGCCAGAAGCGGTGAAGACCCATCTCCGAGAGCGATGCAGAACTGGTTGCAGGTGTGGTGCGCGACCCGAGCGTACAACTCCGTTTCCCACAGCGTGTTTCCCGTCTTGCCGTCTATGGACAACAACCCCCACGTTGGGTTCTCACCCGGTCTCTCGAAGCCCAGGTGCACCGTGGACTTGCACCCTCGCTCTGGTGTGATGCTGGACATCAGATTCGATGTTAACACTGCATTTGAATTAGAGAATGTGTAAGAAAGTTCTGGTATTGTCTAAATCTTACTGAATGTACTTCACTAAAGAGAAGCCTGACTTTGGGCAGAACCCACAGAAAAACAGATGACTTCAATCGTCAACCTGTGTGGATCGTCTGCTGTTTATTGTGCTCAACCAAACACAGGTTGTTCTTCAAATGAGATTACGTAATATTATTTGTTGATGAGTGCACTTCATACTATTCAAAAGGTTAGAGCTTCTGCAATTGTTATAAGAAGGACATACCTAGTCCACTGAAGTCGAAAGTCCACTCCTGAGCCACAGTAGGCACGCTTTCCAGCGGGAGGAGGGACCCATAGCGACATGGAATGAGCCAGCCAAGAGACACCACGAATAGCGCAGCAGCAATCAGACTCAACACAAAACATATTTTCCGTGGCGTCGACATGGGAAGGTCTTTCTACAACATGACAACAAATATGGTCTTTTTTTTTTTTTTTAAAGAAAAGTTAATCTGCACAGTAGATACCTCCTCGATGGGCTCCGTCGAAACATCCCCGGGCAGCCTGCCGCCTCCGGGTGCCGAAGTCTTGTGAGCCGGTGGCTCCGAGCTGGGTTCGTCGTCGCACTGGGGAAGTGGGCTGTAGTGCTTCCCGCCACCACTGTTCAATTTCATGTTTTTCTGAAAACGTACAATGCACAGTGTACTTTTGCCGTCAACATCGTTGGGTGCACTCACTTACTGGATCTTGTGTCAGATATAAATTTCTACCTCACCATCGTTTGTGTACCCTACTCTGTACTTCGGTGAGCATATTCACACGACTACATTTCCACGTTGCGGTCCGCGACAGCTGTGTGTGTACAACAGGCCCAGGTCATTTTACGTGATAGAAAAAACAAGCTTTACAACCGCTCCTTGGCGACATGATGAATTGTTACTGTCACTGGGAACGAGAGTGCGTCTGGCAAGCTTGAGTAGCACGAACACAAAAGGCCTTTACAGACAGCAAAAATGTCAAGTGTAAGGCGCAATTTAAAAAGTATTATGCGAGGATGTTTTTCAGAGAGCAGTACCGCAGTACTTTGCTGGTAATACTGAATGAAGCCGGAAGTCAAGAAGAAAACGCTTCCATAGTGACTTTCGGTTTCGGTTTCTGTTTTACACCACATAGTATTGGATACTATTGGCTTTGCAGTCGGCCTAAGCAACGGCGAATGTGTGCTCCATGTGGTTCTTTGCGTGGTTTACGACAGGGTTTATGCTGTCGTGTGTCTTTCCAGTTTCTCGAATTCAGTACTATTAAGGCGAAGAACGAGCAGAGTAAGGCATTATTTTAGAAATGAGAGGGGCTAAGCACAGTTTATTGCGGCGAATCATTGCGGAATAATATAGCGCGCACATATACTCTGAATTCGAAGCGCACACCGTCCTATTCTCCGTTTCAGTGATTTCGGACAGAATACAGTAGAAGTAGTGAGAAATTTCGAGGCACTCAGAGAAGATGGACGACGATCGTTTCAAGCACATTGCGACGGATCCTCGGTTCCGCAGTGTTCCGAGGGCGGAAAGGAAAGTCAAAGTGGACAAGCGCTTCCGAGCTATGTTTAGTGACAAGAAATTCAAACTAAAGAATGCTATGGATAAGCGGGGAAGGCCAATTGAACTGAAAGGAAAAGAAGACCTCAGAAAGTTCTACGATGTGTCTTCGGAATCTGAAAGTGAGGACGAAGATGATGACAAGACTGAGAAAGATGTCAGTGAAGGTAGGTTCCTGTGGGCTGTTAGCAAATACTTCTGTCTGACAGGTGGTGAAAAATGCCAAGGAAAATTTATCTTAATCTCACACGAAACGAAATGTTTTAATCCACGTTTCATGCGCCCCATAATGATCTCTTCCAGAGTGTTCTTCCAGCGGCGAAGAAGTTTCACAGGAACCAGATAAAGAACCACCCGACCTTGCTCGTGGTGTGGGAAATGTTGAGACAAGCTCCTCCGATGAGGATGACGATGAGGAAGATAACGTGGGTATGATTCTTTCTGTACTTTCAGGCATCATGTTTATTATTGTTTGACACAGAATGCCACAAATCTTTCGATTACATTCAAAATTTTGAACAAAGAGTTACTGAGATAAAAGGACAATACCTTTTATTTCTTTGTTTATTATTATTTTTTGTTTATTATGTGCATCAAAGACATGACGCCCATTTGAATATTTCACGCACATGATGTTTTCATAGGTAAAGACAAGGCTCGTAAAATATAGACGCTCTAACAAATTTACGTTAAATAGCTGACTCTCTGGGAACCCATTAAATTACAGTGTTCTCAGAAATTACGCCTTTGCCTTCTCTCAGAGTCTGTAGTGGAAGTGGAATGGGGCGAACTTGATCACGACGCACCACGATCGGAAGATGCGTCTCGGCGTCTCGCCTTGTGCAGCCTGGACTGGGACAAACTGCAGGCGCAGGACCTGTTTGTCCTCCTGCACTCGTTCAAGCCACCGGAAGGCACCATCCAGTCTGTCAAGATATATCTTTCGGAGCTGGGCAAAATGAACCTGGCTGAGGAGGAAATCAAAGGACCCCTGTTGGAAAAAACTGAGAACGGGCAAGACGAGGAAGCCTTCCGCAGGTAATCCACAAATTTGTTCTTCGCGTTGCATGCTTCGAAGTCACTGTGCCATTGAAACGTCGCCATGTGGTCACATTTTTGCAGGTATCAGCTCAAAAGGCTCAAGTATTATTATGCAGTTGCCGAGTGTGACTCCCTGGCCACAGCTGACCACTTGTACAAGGAGTTGGACGGCAGAGAATACGAGGCAAGCGGAACGTGTCTCGACCTGCGCTTCATTCCAGACGACATGGTGTTCGACGAGGTGAGTTGTCTCTTGTTGGTACACAGTAGCACGATATATCTGTCTGCTTATTTAGCTACTGAAAATGCCCCACAGCCCCTAGAGCATTGGGATGTTAACAGCCCTAATAAACGTATCGACCGTGCTTTTTTCCACGTACTTCCGCAGGAACCGACGAGCACTGCCGATAGCCTTCCCGAATCGTACGAACCTCTTACGTTCACCACGAAGGCACTGCAATCATCCAATGTCTGCCTCACTTGGGACGAAGATGACCCAAGACGTGCCCAAGCATTTCAAAAAGCTTTCAAGGGAGACGAAGCCACTGATAACCTTGACGTCTACCTTGCTTCATCCTCTTCAGACGATGACAGTACACAGGGTTAGGTCAACGGCTTTTGCCAGAACCCTTTGAACCTTCGAACAGACGTGTGCAAATGGCTCTTTTTGTTGTTGTTGTTCAGTACAAATTGGGTACAATTTTTCGGAAGCACAAGCAATTTTCTTTCTGAGAATTTAATCAACTAAAGATTAAATTCTGAATATTTTTAAACTCACTGGTCTCGTTGTCAATGCTGTTAGCAGAAGCGTCACTATAATCAAGCCCTTGCGCATTTTTGTTGAAGCAATAGAGTAATGTCTGATGGTTTGTCTTTCAAAGGGGAATCATTGGAAGAACAGGCGCGGAAATACCGAGCACTTCTGGAGGGCTTAGAACCAGAAAAAAAATCAAAAGATGATGACATCGAGATGGAGGTCACCTGGAATCCAGGTTAGAATTTTCTGTGTGCAGTGAATGTTCACATTTGTCCACATCCATTGTATGTGCACCGTGCAGATCTGAACAAGACAGTGCAGGAGATGGTAGACAGGAAGCAGAAACAGCAGCCAACCACTGTCTTTGAACAGTATCTGGAGAAGAAGAAAGAAAAGAAGAAACAGAAGGCTGTTGCGCAGAAGGTACGAGGAGCACTATAGCCCTGTCTGACTTACCTCTTTCAGGGTGCAACTGTCACTTTAATCTGCTGTCTCTATATTAACATTAAGTCCATACGCTACGCACGTTTCTCCTCAAATTTAGAACGAAGAAGAAGCCGCCTTTTCGGACGACAGCGTCCCATCGGACGTCGACCTCAACGACGACTTCTTCAGAGACGAGATTGGAAACGCGGCCCTGAAGAAGAAGCAAAAGGGTAAGCTTTTGAGTCTCTTGCTGCCGTTGATGACAATCTTATTTTTGAGTTGAGTTTAGTTAAATCTGTCGTTTTTATTCAATCAGAAAAACCGAAGAAGGATGTCGCCAAGGAAGAGCCGGTTGACGAAAAGACAAAAGTAAGTCGCGCAAACAGTGGCAAAACCGCATTTAATCACTGGTTTGGTGCCCATATTTTTTTTCTTTATCTCAGAGATTTCTGTTGCTCTCGCCAGAGCAATATACCGAGCACGTGTAGAAAATTTTGTACAATGCAGACATGTTAGGCAGATCGTTGCAGGTAATGTTGCAGATGACATTCTAATTTAGTACTGTGTTCTCTGTAGCACTTGAGAGCTGTGGGTGTAACTGTGCTCTTCAGTTCTTGCTTTTGCTAATCACATTTAGAAAAGAAGGTCCATTTTGAATAAATGTTTTCTTTGGCTGCCAGGCAGAGCTGGAACTTTTGCTCATGGACGACGATGACAGGAGACAACACTTCAACATGAAGAAGATTTTGGAAGAGAATAAGAATTCCAAGAAGAGGAAAAAGAAAAACTTGCATTCAGAGAAGAAAACACCTTCTAATGGGCCAGAGTTTCAGGCAAGTTTTTCTACTTTTTTTTTT
>JARGYV010087575.1:0-12426 GCA_029532675.1 Ornithodoros moubata
GCTTAAAAGAAATTGAGGCCTACGACAGTTTTAAGCAAACCTCTATAGATAGTTATTTCTGTAAGTCCTCGCAATAAACGAATATTGGCTTGTTTAACGCTGTTTATTTCCGTTGGTTTCATTTATTCGGATCTCGCGCAATCCGGAATATTTTGGTGGGGACCGCGGGTGCCGGATAAACGCGGGTCGACTGTACCTGCTACCGAAATACACACGATCATTAAGATCATTCAAGTTTCGCGGGAGCAACGTCGTCTCAGCCTCGCTTGTATCCCCCTAAGTTTAGGAAGCTCTACTTTCTTTAACCTATGGCGAAATGTTCTCAGAAAGACTAAAAAGAGAAGGCTCCATGAGTCGGTGCAAGAAATACGATACGTGTTGACGTTCAAAGCTTACTCTCTGGACAGTAGAATGATACGGAATCCCTCCACCACGAACTGTCGGTCAGTTAGAGAAGGAAAGGGGGTAGAGGAGAGAGATGAGTCTATCGTCTGCATCAGCCTCCGTATGTTGTTCTAATCTTCCTTCTCACCCAAAATGGAGAGGGAAAAAGCATTTAAAAAGCGGCTTTTTGAAAGTCCTGTGCTGCTTCCGTAGTTCACCAGGAGGAGACTTTTCGGAGGATGAGCGCTAGGTGAAAGGTCTAGGAACTATGAAGCTGATCCTTCTATTTGTCTGCCTACTCGGAGCCGTTGCAGGTAGGAGATTCTTCTTTTTCTGACCCTACATGTCGATACTGGTTAAAGGAAACCCGTGAAAAGTGTGTCGGTAGTGCGATTCCAAGCCACACCGCTTTAACTGCCAATCAGAGATGTTACCAATTGCACCATAGCGACAGCCCTTTCATCGGGTACAATGCCATGACAGACCAACGGGGAAGCATGTTCTGTCTGAGGTTGTTCCCAGACATGTCCCGGGTGCCACAGACAACTGTGACAGGCTGGTATATTTCTAAAGTGGCATGCTGAACACATAAGCATCCTGCTAAATGTAGATTTTTTTGTATATTCTTTATTAACTGCTAAATTAGATTTTTTTGCTAAATGTTCATTATTTTTGTATACATCGCGCGCCTGCATGGTTGCCTTGTGTACGGGCCTAGTGCTTCCATTACCACTAAGGGCAAGCTCAATCAAGCTAGCTTTATGCGCAATGTACATTTCTAAGAAACAGTTGTTTTTGTCTCCACGCGTACTTGAGTAAGACTACGTCGTGTGTTTTGTCTAGGGGTGCCTTTTATGCTGCTCAAGCAACGCACTATTTCAAGCGTGCGATAATAGAACCAGCCCCTTATATGTGAACTTCACTAAAAATGTAACGTAACTTACAGTAAACTGTGCATGCACATTGTAAACTGTACATCAAAGTACTGCTTCTCTTGATAATAAATCGGCTCGGCAGAAAGGGAAAGTTGGATACACAACATTGTACACCCTTTGCAGGCTACGAGGTGGGAAAGGAATATGTTTACGATTACGACGGGAAGGTCCACGTGACTCAACCAGAGGTTCCGACCCAATCGTCGGGACTCGCCTTCAAGAGTAAAGTCTTTATCCAGCCAAAGTCCGATCACCTCCACGTGAAGGTAGTATAATTGAGAAACTTAAAGGAACTCATCTTCTTGACTTGGTTCGTGCTTTAGATTGTAGATTTCGAAACCGGAACCGTCAACTGGGACGTAGTCGATATCAACACGCATCAATTTCCATACGAATCACATCCGTCCCTCGTTGAGAATCTCGGAACGCCGTTTGGAGTGAAATTCACCCAAGGCAAGGTACGTCGTTCACTACTTTCGAGCACAATCTCTCCCAGAACACTTTTATACACGCCCCTTAGTGAAAAAGATTCAGGAAGCTATTTTTGATAGAACACCACGTAACTACTGAGAAAGTGAATTGTTCATCCATTGTGCTGGTTTGAAATTTTGTGAAAGCGAAGCCGTGCAGTCGGAGAGCTTTACGTTGAAAACGTTACGTTTTACAGTTTGTGAATATTGAACTTGGCAAGAACGAACCCCTCTGGTCTCAAAATGTCAAGAAGGCCGTCGCTAGCCTTCTTCAAGCTGACCTCACTCAAGTCAAGAGTGCTCATCATGCTGAGGCTGAATACAAGGTCTATGAGGTAGGGCCGAGATTTATTGCTGGTCGGTCCTGCAGTAGATAGTAACGCATTTCTTCTCCTCTGTATGGCAGGAAAGTGTAAATGGTGTCTGCGAGACGCTGTATATTCTATCTCCTGGTGGTCACCACCTGCCAGCTCACCATAGAGTACACGGCGTGCATCCTGAACCTGCGGAACATAGTGACCACGCTGCACACGTTGGACATACCGGGCATGGCGCTCATGGGGTACATGTTGCACATGGAGGACATGGCGGGCATGGTGTACACGGTGAGCACGGCGATCATGGGGTACCAGCAGGACATGGCGATCATGCTGGACATGGCGACCATGGTGGACATGGCGATCATGCTGGACATGGCGGTCATGGTGGACATGGTGATCATGGGGTACCAGCTGGACATGGCGATCATGCTGGACATGGCGGTCATGGTGGACATGGCGGTCATGGTGGACATGGCATACGGATGGAGATCGTGAAAGTGAGGAATGCAGAAAAGTGTACAAAGGCCCCAGTTGCTTTCTACGGAAGTTTCCGTGGTGAGAAATGTGAGAGCTGCCAGTCCCAAGAATACGTAAGTTCAACAAAGAGTGCCTGCAACGATTTGTATGCATCCTGCCCGGAAGCATTGCAGTGCTCTCTGTTTTATCTTGCAGCGTCCTTTTGTTAACACGGCCGAGGTTAGCATCGGTCTTCGCGGTACTACGCAGAATTTTGTCGTCGAACATGCGTGCTCGACAAGTAGTCAAGTATACGTACCCTTCAACGAAGGAAAGGTGGTTACTATTTATGTCAAGTAAGTTTTCTTTGTGTTTTACTCTTCTTGTTCGTTCCTCATGACTTGTGCCTTTATTTGCGGCAGAAGGAATAGTTAAACCACAGGCGAGCTGGTCATATAAAATGTTCATAATAAAGCTCGTTGCTATCAATGTATTGTTGCCGGTTTACTATATCACGATGTCATGAAGCTATGGTAGCGACCGCATATAGCGCCACACTGGGGACGAATGTCAGACGATCCACTTGCAGCTTTTTGACAATTGCTTTCGTCTTGTAGCCGAACTCTGTTACTCCAAGAAGAGAGGCCAGTCACAGAAGACATACCGCTCCCCGAAGACCGTGAGGTCATCACCACTCTCGTCCAGACCCTTCCAGAAACTAAGGCTCTCCAGAGCCCAGAAGATCTCAAGCGTCGTAACACGTTTTTCGATATTTTCCATCTGGGTGCCGACAAGGAGCAGGTACAGCTTACTGTCTAACCTGTTAATTGTGTGTCACGATGACACGAGGTGCAACCCGGAATAAGAACGAACGATGCTCCTCCAACAGCTGACTAAGCAGTTCCACGAACTGGCTGACATCGACTTCACGGGAGAGGACTACAAGGATGCCCTGCACAAGGTCAACGCTCCTGAAAAGTTCGCGAAGCTGTTCATGTCATTCGGGACACTAACCTACGAAGAAGTTGAACAGTTCTACGAGGAGAACGTAGCCAACGCCCCTGAAGAAAGGAAACAAAGTGTCGTGTAAGCTCTAAACTTTTCCGCACTAACCTTACAGATAGAGACTGAGAGATTAGGCTAGACCTACAGGCGACTAAGCTCGCACCTTGAGAGAAGCAGCGTTGGTGATGTGGTGAACTTTTGCGTTATGTACGCGTTGGTACTTTCAGGGCTCTTTTTGTCGACGTCTTGGGTGCAACTGGCTGCAACCAACAACTTGCTTTTGGTCTTGAACTCATCAGAGGAGGTCGCTTAGAGTTCGAGTATGCAAAGCGTTTCTTGAGCAGGCTTCCATACAATGTGAAGGAACCCAGCGAGGTTCTCCTTCACACTATTATTGTAAGTGCGACATTTGCATATGGTTGATGCGTTTCGTTTTATGTAGTTGATGTGTGTACGTACCAAACACTGCTTTTACTGCGAAAAGAAGGAAAAAAAGAATTTGTTTCAATCTTAGGAAACCGGCCACTCCAAATTTGCATGTTCTTAATTATACAGCATTCACAAATACGAAAAAGAAAGCAAGCTGGCAATAGCGTCATCCGAAGGATCCAGATCTAAACCACATCAGGCATGAAACGAATATAATTAACTGCTGCTCAGAGCAACCTTTCAAATTCTTGTTTTAGCGGTTGGGAATGTGTATAGCATTTTGCACTTTCCATCAGGACACCTGCAAGACAGACTTCGTCAAGTCCAACGTGCGTGTGAAGGCTGCTTGCCTCAACGCAGTCGGCTCGTTTATTGAAGTCTCCTGTCACAGGGGGAACACAGAGGACGAGGAGGACGACAAGTTTTGCAGATTCGACATCATTGAAAGATTCTTCAACGTAAATACCCCAATGAAAATGGAAGCCACGTTACCGCTCATAAAAGTCTCTACACTCAAACTCTGCTCTTTCTTCGCAGTATTCCATTACACCAGCAGACGTCGCAGATCAAAGTGTCTTCCTCAACAATGCTTACATTGAGATCGGAGGCAAATTGGCTACAAGAAAAGCCGTGCGTACCATAGCGCAGTTCGCTTCTCCGCGCCATCATTGCCCTGTACAGCGACTGACAACTCTCTGGGCACTGGTTCAAGCTGCGACTAAACAACCTATCTTGGTACATTCACCCCTAAAGCCGAGACGGAACAGAGGATAACACATCTCGTGACCTTACAGGTTCGCCACCTTGTGCTACCCATTTACTTCAACACCAGTGAGAGTCACTCGCTTCGCATCGCCGCCTTCATTGCTACTATGGCTACGAATCCTGAGCTGTCCCTCCTACGTCATATCGCAAAAGAACTGATTCATGAACCTAGCGACCAGGTGGCCGCTTACGTCTCCAGTTACTTCCGGGAGATCATGAAGTCCCACTTCCCTTGTCACACCACTCTGTAAGTACAAGACGCTTTTCCGGTGAATTCCTTTCTTCACCTCCTAATGCTTCTTCTCGAACCTCATTCAGGGCACGCCGACTCAGGTACGTTGTACCTCTGTGGAACGACGTCTTGCGATTGACGAGAAAGCCAAAGGAAACATATTCCCGTTTTGAGATGGAATCTAACTACGACGGTGGGTGACACAATTTTCCCTTTTACTGTAATTCCGTTACAACTCGGCATTCCGTACGGGAAAGTATTGTATACGTTTTACGTGTGAGGAAACAACGCCCCGACTGCCTCCGGCCCAAACACACAGGCAGCGGTCCTACTCTCAGGGGTCCCACGCTCACGCAGATGGAAGCACTGGAAGGCAGACAAAAATTCAGAAACATACCGGTAGCTTATGCAGCAAAGTGACAGCAGAAACAAGGAATAGTCCCTGGGTCCTCTTGAGCATGACTCTTAAGCCGATAAGCCCTCTCGCAGCGACACGTGTCACGGGGCTCGCGAGATTATCGCTTGACTGTTGCTCTCCCACAGTTGGTACATGGCTTATTTTCTCTTTTCCTTTTTGCTTCATTGTGCATACATGTGACCTCTTTCCCTTTCTGACACTTTATCTGATTTGATCAAATGAAAGTCTGGATTCTTCTAGAAGAGCTCTATAGACCAGGCAGACAGTCAGCAATGGCACATGATGTTCACTTGTTCCTTTCCATTACCATGGCGTTTTCACTCACAACCTGCCATGTCCCACATCATGCACCAACTTTACACCTGACGTATTCTTGCTACAGCTCATAGCCACTGCTTTGCACTGGAAGAGCCCCAGAACCCCAGAGGACAATTAGCTTAAAAGAATGTCCCGATTCCTTCTGCAGAGACGTACAACTACGGAGGTGCCACCCATCTGTCTGTAATTCGCTCGGAAGATAGCTACCTGCCACGATCCGTCTATTTTGGTGCCAAGGACTATTTCTCCGGCTACTTGCACAACACATTCTCGCTCGCCTACCAGGGCTGGGGAGTGGACAAACTCTATTCTAGCATGGTGGCCCCCCATCCTGGATCCAAGAGGAACCTGTGGGACTTCTTTGGCAAACGCAGAACACCTAGGGACACTGATGAACGCGAACAATTCAATAACGCTGTACGTGTGTCGTCCATAAAATCTAACAGTCCTTGCATTTTTATGAACATTTTCTGAATTTTGTTGACGTACTTTCAGCTGCCGATAGCCACGCGAAACTACGACCCCTTCTTCGTGGAGATCAAGGTTCACCTCTTTGGGCACAACATAGAGACGCTGGAATTTAACGAGGAAACTCTCAAAATGCTCCACGCACCTGGGAAGCAGGGTACGCGAAACAATATCCTAGTTTTTTGTGCAGCCATTACATGACTGTACATACTACGATCACTTGTAGAGCAATGGTGATATGTACCTCTGGATCATGACCAACACGATGGTCAGAAGCACCAAGCAATTGCTCTGATTGCACTTCACCAGTACTTAAAGATACTAACATTTGTAGGCGGTACTGAGAAGTGCGGCATATGCGCACGCCAGAATATAAATATGTTGTTTTGTGTGCTTCACAGTTCACGTCTTTGTAGCAGTAGTTCCAGTGAACACGTAATTCCTCCTCCTTTTGCGGAAGCACACGACGTTTTTTAACTTTATCCATCCGTGCACTGTTCCACACTTCCTTAGACGGCGGAATGGTTGGGGCCTTCATGCAAGCTTTCGGCCGCGAGTACAAAAGCAAGCAGTTCTACCTGTCCCGGGACCTGTGCTGGATGTTTCCAACTGACATGGGCTTCCCCGCATTTTTGGATGTGAAGCAGGCTAACTTCTTTTACGCCAACCGCCACCATATTACAGTTGGAGAGGAAGGAACTGCTATGCAATTGGGCCTGGAGCGTCATTACCTGTAAGATATTCAGTCTCCTGTCCAAAGCTGTTCTAAACCCTTTCAACTTTCACAGCTATGATAGCCACGCGTACGAAACCCTGGGCATCGGTCTGACTTTTAATAAGACTTCCTTTGGCGTCGGATACCACAAGCGCATGGCCGTGTCTCTGCCGCTTAAGCTCCAGGCCACTTATGACATGAAGACGCATAAGCTCAAGCTGGAGAGGCCGCTAGGACTTCCCTTTGACCTGTTCGATTACTACTTCAAACCTTATTCATTCATTGAACCTTATGACGACACCGTGGGAAAAGGCAGTTCAGAGCAGGCGCTCACCCACTTGCCTCTCTACAATGACGAGGAACTCAGACATGTAAGCCATCTCTTGAACACATGGCAAAGCACGATAGAGGGCATATTACCTGCTATGAGACATCCGCAAAGTCTCAACCCTATATGCCTTGCAGTTTGACAGAACGTACTTCACAGACATCTTGGGATGTGGCCTTCACGTGAAAGGACACATGATCGACAAAGGGCTCAGGAAAAGTTTGCATCACTTCTGGTACGAGATGGATTGGCGCCAAAGGCTCTACTACCTGTATGTAAACCCACACTGGCATCCTCGGGCCATGTCCATCCAGGTCATTCCAGCCGAGAAGGACGACACGAAGAGTGTAAGAGAACCTCTTTGCGCGGAATTTAAACGTATTCACTCATGTCATGACTCTTCAGCTCGAGGTAGACATCGCATACAAGAGCTACGGTTCCGATGACGTGCAACGGCACAGCGAATTTGTTCCCACCGACGTCTCGTCCTATGGCGGGCACAACACTTCTGCTCAAGTCCTCAACGTCAACCTATACCTGAGGGGCGAGAACAAGAAGCGCTCCATAAAGACGGAGCTTTCGTACACCTACAGCAACGACCTACTTAAGCATTGGGTCAAATTCTATTACGACAGGACACCTTTCCATGACCAAGAAACGAGCCACAAGAAGGTGAGACCTCTGCCCCGATTTCGCACGTAAAGCAAGCAGATACAAAGCATCTACCCCTGCTGCCCAACTGGCTTTGTTGTATCTGTTAGTGATTAGCTCCCAAGAGATCTGTATTTTCTCCTCTGGCGTATTCCAGATCTGTATCGACACTACAGCGACATTCCCAAGACCAGAATGGGCCAAGCTCGAAAAGCTGGGAGCTTTTTACCAGGGCAAAACTGTCGACGCTAAGGCCAACATCGGGTATGGAGAAGACTGCTCCCAAGGGTCACGGGCAAGTGTTTCAACAATGCTTCGAGACTTCATAAACTGTGCAAGGAGTCGAAGTAAGTCGTCTGTTTCTCAAACTCACTGCGCAGATCTTCTTCCATGGTACCTACGAGCACACACACGCGGATGCTGAAGAGATAAATGACATTGCCAGCGCACAACCACCAAGCAAGAACAGGTTCAAGCAGAACGTCTTACGTAAGCTCTACCAGAAGTGTCGCTTTTACCAGGAACAAGGTATAAAGCTGAACTACTTCTGCGTCAAGTACTTGTACCACAGCAGTCGCCTGGGAAAACTCAACCTGGACATTGAGTATCACAACCTGAGACCGGTTAGTACTAACCTTCCATCAAGGGACGTAATCCGCGAACTTATATACTATTTGTATCATCCACAGTTGCTGCCGCGATTTTACCACTCATACCACCAGCACAACAAGAAACATCCTGGTTTCTTCACTGCCATCTTCTCTCACGTGGAAGGGCCAGACGGCAAAATGCACGTCGTGTCCGAAGTGGAAGCCTTCAAGCAGTGTCGCTCCGCCAACCTTACTGTGACGACAACTAATGGCCACGTCTTCAACCACTGGGGCGTGCCCACTTTCTCTCATCTTTTGGAGCCTCGTGTGTTCTCCATGCTCGGTTACACGAACCTCCAGGAATATTCCACACAGTACAAACACAGTAAGCAACCTATTCAAGCCAGGGAGAAGCCAGTGTGGTGTCTCACGGTTGACTTCTTCTGTAGAAACGTGTGACCTTCAAGGTCGAAGCGTCCGCACATTCGACGGCGTCGTCGTCGAGCTACCGGAAACGGACTGTTACAAAGTAGTGACGAGAGACTGCTCACCGCGCAACATCTTTACGGTATTGGCGAAGGCGACGCAATCGCCAACGTTCCCCAAGGTTAGCGCTTCCATCCATCCTGTGCTAAAATTATTCGGGAGTTTTCCTACTCCAACTCTAGCCCGCAGCTGCAACTGCAGTATTTATTTCGTATCGTTTCATTCAGGCGTTGAAGATTTTCTTGGCAAACGTAAAAGTCGAGATCGGTCCCGTTGAGACTGGCCCTGTAGTTCTGGTCGACGACCAGAAGGTTTCGGTGACCAAAGAACAGCCCTACAGGCACATCGTGGAAGGCGCTGAACTGTTCTACATCGAAGTTGCTCAGAGATATTACCTCTTGCAGTCCAACTCTCATGGACTCTATGTCCACTTCAATGGGCAGCTACTTTTCGTTCAGGTAAATCATGTCATTCATTACAGTTCCATTTGAGTTTGCATATCTTTTGACTGACTCCTTTCTGACCGACCAAACTATGCCGAACTTGGACGTACTCAGAACTTCGATCTTGTAAGAAAATTTGGTGCATATGACAGTTCCTTGTATCACTTGCCGACCAAGGCTCAAGCTGGCTCTCATTACTCAAGCAAGTCAACGGCTGCCACGGAACAGACAGTGGCTAAAAATCCGCGCCACGATTGACATCAACGCGTCACGTGTGAAGTTAACGCAGAGCAAACCAAAAGAGGCCTCCGCAGTGATTGCACTAGTTTATATACCTGCAGCCTCACTTGTGTGCTTTGCAATGCCGTGCATGTGACTATGCAAAACGATTGTTTGTTTGTTTTTTTCTTGCAGGTTGCACCCTTCTACCGAGGCAAGCTCTGTGGTCTCTGCGGTGATTACAACTATGAGAGGAACCACGAACTTTTGGGCCCTGACAACCATCTTCACAGCGATACACAATCGTTTGCAAAAAGTTACGTCGTTCCTTCTGACAGCTGCCATCCTTGACGTAAAGTCATCGAGGAAATAAATAAATAAAGCGCATCATTCCATTTTGATCGCCATTGAACTCCCAGAGCTACGACAGTCAGGAATAAAAATAACGTTTTGAAAACTCTATAATTGAATGTTTTTTATTCATCCGCAGAGGAATGCAGTGAAAACGAATCGGTATTTCCAAATCCATACTCGGTATAAGATGGTTTATCTGCACAATATAGACCTCGCGAATAAGGAGTCCGTAAGCAACCACCGCATATATTGTGGTCGCTCTGTACACAGGAAAGTACACAAACTCGGCATCCCACAAAGTCGTTCCAAGATGCTATTCTCAATGGTGACGGTACACCACGAGTACCTAAAAACGAAATGGCACACACGCCCAGATGGAGGCACGATGGCAATAACGGTGCTCCAACAGCACCACGGCTACGAAGGCTTGAGACCCAAAGTACGAACAAATAAAACTTTTTTCAACGCAGTGGGCTATGGTAACCACCACGTAGCTACTTCCAGGGAGCACCTAAGGCTATGAGGGAATCTAAATCGTGAAGATGAGCAATTTGGCGTGCGTCCTCGTCGCTGAACGTCCAAGCCTGCAAGTCGGCTTCCCGCAATACTTATGCGCACTGAGTAAAGCCCGTTGCAAAGTGAAATCAATGTTGTTGGATTCCGTGTATGCAGTCTGAAACCCTCACTACCTCCCTGGGTCCTGCGCGAGAAACTGGTGGTAACATCTAACGCTCGACTAACGAAAAGGAGGAAAAACAGGTCAGTTTTGGGCGGCCTGGGACGCTATTTATAAAGGTTAGTCAAGATTTCGTCACCGCATCGGTATCTACGAATGTACTGCTTTATACAAAAGTATGCACACGGCAAACATAAGATGGCTATGAGATTAAAAAAAACACGCCTCAACTGGTACTCCAACAGTTTTCTGGACTTTTAAGACCGTTAAAGCTTTCTGTCTGTTTTAAGAATTTCGCTTATAAATATAACATCATCCAGACGTGAGCACAAGCAGCCAAAATCGTTACGGTGCTCGCAAGCAGCTGCACAGCGCGAGAGCCCCAGAAGCAAACTTGCGTGAGCGCCTGTGGGTAATCGCGCATATCTGGTTTCCATCTTCCATTACCCCAGCATCACTGCAGGGCAATAGAGCTCATGTTAAAATGCACGAGTTGAGGCTGAACCGACGGGAAATATAACTCCTTTCACGGCATTTCCTTCTGATGGCAAATATACTTCGAGGGAAAATACACGCGAGACGAAGTGGCCCTCTTCTCCTGAGATCGTATTTACAACATACAATTTATGTATCGTAATTCAATATTTAACAAACTATGTTCATAATATACGTACGTGCACCAGTGGATAAGACATCATTATTTCGAAAATGAAGAGTTGAGCCGAGACATTTCTCGCTATCATCGCACCGTAGCGCGAAAAAAAAAAAGAAAGAAAAAACGTGTGAAAATCACTTGTTGCAGCACTTCGACCGGACGGGTGCTTGAGTAGTAAGCTTTACGTCACCACTTTCCTGAGGAACTGATTTCGCCATCATGGCTCTGCGGAAGAAAACGTTCGGAACAGAAGAAGATCAATATCTTGCGCGCACCATATCAGGTACTAGATGATACGAACCACAGATAAATTTTCACTAAAATGGCAAATTCGAAAACAAATACGCAAAATATTCTGCACAGACGAAACAGGGGACTAATGCTAGTGCTGAAAAAAATTCTTCTAGAAGGTAAGCAGGCATTTGCACACGGGAACTACACAGGCGCGTAAAACTGTGAATTTACCAGGCCCAGTTGTTTTAAAAAGCCCAGTTGTTCGAATGGCAAAGTCTAGGCTTCCCGAAAGCTGGGAGTATTTCTCGTATTTCTGCCATTCTTACCACATCTGTTCTGGCAGGAGTTTTAATCTTTGATACCTGGAACACTATTGATGTCACTTGCTCGTGCCAAGAAGGGCATTGTGAATACGAACTCAACAAGCTACTGGAGTTATACCTGGTCAGAGATGCTACAGCCTCGTGGATGTTGGAACCGTCTTTGGCACTGGTTTCGATGAAAATGGCTTTAATTTCCTGAACAGAACAAAAGAAAGCGTAATCAGCAAACTTCACGCAGGATCTACGACAATCGTCTAGTTCGTTCGAATCATGATAACGACACGACAGTAATGTTACCTCTGCTATCTTCTCCCCATCCTCTCGGCTCACGACAGTTTTACCCTGTGACATGACCCACTCCCTCAAGTCTGTCTTGTTGCAGACGAGCATGATAGGGACCCCTCTGGAAGCTGCTTCCTGACAGTTGGAAAACAGTTATCATATCGTTATCTGAACTTCACTCTAAAAACAGAACTTCACCGCATAACACGGCGATGACCAATCGCCGTTCCGAATGATATCTTTTCCTGACCCTATTTGCTGGAAACGGTG
>JARGYV010087605.1:0-10123 GCA_029532675.1 Ornithodoros moubata
GCGGATTGCGGAGCGATCGACGCCAGCCTATAACCCACATTCTAGCACCGACCCAACGTACCTTTGCACCCCCCTGGAAAATGGCCTAGCGGCGCCCCTACCACGTTATGTCGGTAAAATAATCTGAACTGCAGCAAGGAACTCTTCACCGGTCACACGATTTAATATTAAGAACTCTAGGTTACAGCACGCTCACTGTTATCTTCTGTTGCCGTTACTGTTCTTTCGCGAATTTTGAAATTTTCGCCATGACGATTGTGAACTTCACGGAAGTTTGGAAACAGCGAGGATTTAGAAAAAAGTAAGTGTCGTATCAGATCACATGCTCAGTTGGATTCCTTTGTGGGTGTTGGTGATCCCAGGAAACGTTATAAGTATACGCAAGTGCACGTCAGGGTAGATTTATTAGCTAATGTCCACATGCGGTGAGAGGAATATCTACAAATGCATGCTACTGCAGCATGCTCTGAGTTTACACAGGACTAGAGGATATACTTTGCGCTCTATTCTCGGTGTGGACTCTTCAGTAACTTCTTACCAAGTTACATTTCTGCTGTGATTGTTACCGTCTCTGAGGGAAAGTGTGCTTTCCAAACATAGAACCCAAGTTCCCATGAGGCCGTAATTTCATTTCCCCTCACTATGCTGAAAAGTAAAGAGGCACTGACTCGCTTCACAATGATAGGACCAGAGGACCGGATAACAGAGACAGACAAATACGGGCCGGGAAAGAAAGTTAGGTCAAACACAGTGTGTCCTGAACAGTGCGTAAAACACATGTACGTTAAATTGTTCCATATGGTAAGTAAGATATTGTATGCCATAACATTACGTTATGGCATACAGTGGCATGTTGTCGTGGCAACGGTTGCGTTGGAAACAATTTTTCCATTCGTCACGAATTTTCTTCGCTTGCATAAGTGATTCCGTGGGAGCGGCGAGCAATTTGATCTGGCGTTTTCTCATTGAATAAGCAGCAGTCTCGCTTTTTATGTGCCCATTCCTTCACTGAATAGTCTGCGTGCATCTCATAGCGCCTCTCGTACTCTTTTTTCAACGAGTCTTTGAGCACAACTGCGGTCAACAACCACTTGACATCTCTCAAGCACTTGAGGAATGTGACACTTAATGGCGAATCCCACTGGTCGTTCTCGTGCAGCGCAGTGCGAGTTCAGTGCAGAAAGCTCGTGCCACTGGAGCATAGAAGTCAGCGTATGTGCGCACTGGAAGTACCGGTTTTCCTTTTTTTTTGCTTTTAAATATACGACACCTTATCTTGCGTGCTCCAATCTTGTCCCATCTGTGGCACTTTATGGCATTTAGTCTGAAATCACAACTTCTCATGAAGACATCTTCCACGACGACGTTTTGTTTTTCTCCTTTGTCAGGGAGCAACAGTGAACAATGCGCACGACGTACTACACATTGTTGATCCTTTTGCAGATATAGAAGACATGTTGAAGGCCTGAGCGCAAAGTGGAATAGAGTTACGGCTATACTGCTGCTGCTACCGCTGCTAGGACGCCGGTTGCATGAACTGTTGCCAAGCGTTTCAAAAAGGATGCCGCCATTTTCTTCCATGGGTCGAACGCAGGGGCTGGAAACGAGAAGACAGCGACGACCAGAAATGGGGCCATGTTCGGGTTTACTCCGCCGATCCGCTCAGTGTAGAAATAGTTGCAGTGGCACGCTTACTCTGAAACCACCAGCGGAACTTCGTGGCCGTCTAAGTGCAGGTTTTTGAGCACCAAAATGGCCGGTGGAATTCGACATAAAAAAGTCCCTTCGGTTCCACAGGAGAGCGCGGAATGTAACTTATCGAGAGAGGGTCGTTAAAGTGTAACTTTTGTTTATTCCCCTCGTGAGGCACAGCACCTCTCGTAATTAATATGCGGCAACTTGTATTGGCTTCAAGCAGTTTACAGCATTCATGACCCAGCGGGCTGGTGTTTGGCCATGCGATTACGGGCTTCCAACCTGTATGACTTCCAAGCTTCAGTATTCATACGTCCTTTCCTCTTTGCTGGCCGCACGTGCGTGCGTGCGTGGAGTATATTTCGTCAACTTTCGCCAAGCCTCGATGACGATGATATGAGCGCTAAATTGGGCCTCTTATCATTCAAGGGTTATGACCACGTTTCCTTACTGAATTGTGCACTGTAATTATTTCGGTGATTAACTACATGTAAACCTCCATTCTGTTTTATGTAAATTCGTGCCGCACGTCGAAGACGACTGCTTTTCATCCGGCGGAATTTACGTGACGCACGCCTCCTTATAGCCCATGTTTCGCTTCCAGTCATTCCATTACATAGCACGGAATAATATCTTATTCGTGATGGCAATAAGCTCTCTATGAATCAGCGCCTTTAATCCTGCAAGACAGGAGGTAATTAGATTGACATGATTGATTCGTTTAGCTGGAATGATGTTACGCTTTACACACCCATATATGCACCGCTATATATAAGGACGAACTCACACACGTAAACTTCCACGATTGTCTGTCATATCATTGCCACTGTACGCACCGTTTGATAAATTATCCTAGCTTTCCATTGTTTGCCCAGCGATCAGACGAGTGAAGGAAAACTCTCTTCGGCACTCATGAGAGACCTTGCCTGGTGCAGCTGTCCGGCTATTGTTAGGAACGTGCTTAATGAACAGGACATAATCAGCAGGAATTTCATATTAGCACTTGGAATTTTTTCGGATGAGCTCTTTTTTCAGCACGTGACGTTTATTTATTAGTTTGCTGTGTCAATTAGTAGTAGCGATCGCCGTTGTCATCACTTTAACGCCAATAATCGAATCGTTGATCTAGCTGGTGCATTTTTTAATCATAATGAATGACTAGTGAATTTCATGAAACACGAAGGAATTACTAAATATAATAAATGACAAGCTTTTGTCCAGGCTCAAACGAAGCTGCCCACTTATTAAATTTAATAATTTATTGCGTTTTGAATCAGTTCCATTAGAGTACCAACTGAATAAACAAATTTTGATTCCCCATTTAGCCTACACACACACACACCTACACACACACACAACACACACGCACACACAATTATACCTTTCGTGCAACGTGGCTGTAGAGCAAAATAGAAAACATCAGCATACATATGCAATTACGCGGGTGAAAGTTACAGAAAAGAACATTATAATCTAGAGTAACATTTAACCGACTGATGATCGAACACATACGAGAATGTATGACTGCATACCATGTGCACGATACGACAAAAGAAGTTATAGCAAGTCACTATACCCTCTCAATTACATTTTGCCCTAATTACTGCCTCTTTGTTCCAGCTCAGTCCACACTGCTCTTCACCAACAAAGTTTGAGGCGGAGATAATTCGTCCCAATATTCTTGAGCAGAGCGGCTGGATATTCCTTTCGTTAACACGTTTTCGTATGCGACTGTCCTTTAAAACTCACGGATTTAATTCGCTGCCTAAAATCTTTTTATCGAACTCAAGTGTTTGCCAGCGTGCAGCGTACCTATCAATAAGCCGCCATGCCACGAGAAACAACTGTAACGAACACACAGCGGTGATGACATGAGGCTTATCACCACATTGGGCCACCAAAGCTGTGGCTGGAAAGAGTAACAAATGAGTCTGCGTCTCAGCGTTCTGTCCATAAGAGTACAACAAGGTGACAGCGGCATATGAGAGGTTTTGATAATGATGACACTTCTATGTTTGTGCAAAGTGGGAGGGGATAGCATTCTTGAAGCTTAAGCAGGCGAAAGCATAGTCAAACATACTAATCAGTGCTCGTTGAGCACTGACAAGGGCCGTGATTGATTACCCATGTCGCTTCTGTTTCTTTCTCCATAAGTAGTTTTTTTTTTTTTGTGTGTGTGTGTGTCTGTGTCCTAGTACTTGATGAAAAAAAATAGGTCAATAAAACTGAGGAATGTCAGTGACTCCTGCTTATTTCTGTGTTTCGGTATTTTTCGAGAAACAAGACAAAAGACGTACTTTGACGGATTATGTCTACTCGGACCTGCGAACGCGCGAGGATGGTCGACAGTTAAACAACTCAGCCATTGCAAGTCAAAGAGGACAGGTCAGCCAAGGTGACATCGCGTCTGAAAAGAGGTCATCTGCGCAGTTGACTTGTCCTTAGTTTATTTATGATGATTCATTCTACTGGCTTGCCGGGCAACGCCTGCACTGCATATTCGGTACTGCGGGGGCTTTATTCACTATACGACCAAACTAAATGAAAAGAAACGGGATGCTGGATGCTCGTCAGCCCTCATAAAATGACACTAGAATGTCAATAAAGAAGTTGCGAGAAGGAATGTTGCGTGAGCATCGTTGGCATCGTGTTCTTTTATTTTTATATTACTTCTTTCTTTTTCTTTTTCTTTTCTTTTTTTTTTTTTTTCGCTGAGTGACGTGGAAGGTGAACAAACGCAGGAGAATAGTGGGAACAAATGTATAATTTCCGATGTTCGACGCCCAGGAGATCTTCGATACGTTCTATTCAACATCACTAAACTGTAGTCGAACGCTGTGCCTGTGTCATTCGTCCCTAGTGTTTTGTTCACATTTTGTTTATGATATTGCCGTGGATGCATTGGCGCTATTGATAATTCCTTCTAGTCCTGCGTCGGAAGGTGCTGGACTAGAAGGCTGGGCTCTGTGGGAAGCTGCGTTGGCTGGCAATGACGAATAGCTTTGCCTTCTTCACGATGAGCATCCAAAGCTGCGTGCCCGAATTCAACATCCCCTCAGCTGGAACTATAGATGTGCCGCGCGCCTCGCGGTGCCCAGGTGGCAGGCGTATCCTTTCTACACTCTTAAAACAGAACTTCACCGCATAGCCCTGCGAAGACCAATCACTATTCCAGATGTTATCGTTCAGAGACGCCATTTACTGAAAACCAATCCTATAAGTGAACGTCATCATTCGGAATGCGTATTGGTCATCACCGTGCTATGCGGTGAAGTTTTGTTTTAAGAGTGAACCTCTAAAGCGACTATGATGGTCGTGACCATTACCGTAACGGTTATGGTCGTTTATTACCTGCTGTTTGAGGTTGTAAAACGTATCATGTACAGGTAAGAAACAAAGTCATATGTCGTGCATATCCCTCTTTCCCGATCCCGTTTTCAGAAATTTCGTAACAAAGAACACTTGCTTTTCATATCGGAAAATGACTTTTAACTCAGTCACTTCTTGAATCCTTTTGCGTGTAGCATGCGTTGTGCGCTGTCGGCTGTTTCGTTCTGCGCCCCACCGTTACGCTGAAGTTTAATGCTTCTCATTCATTTGCCACTTTCAGCGTAGTTTTGTGTTCCGTAACCAAAATATATCGCTTGCAGTAAAAGGGTCTCCTGTCGTATACTTTCTCACTCGGTGAAGAAACTCTGTTTTTCTTCACTTTTCTTCTTTTCACTTCGTTCCGAACGGTTGGAGTTCTTATCTACACCTAACAGCCCTGCGGCTAAGTTACCAGAAAAGTCCTACCGTTCGCTGTAGGAGACGGATTAGCTACATACATGAGTAGTGGGTCTTCCCCACCGCAGTCATTGCATCACACTGCGCTGTTTTCATGGCAGCTTGCAATAGTTATAACCTCCTTGAAATATTCGATGTCATTTCCAGCATAACTTCATTGAAAAATGATTCCCGAAGCCCTGACGTTACCGCAAAGCTGAAAATAGAGTGGGACGTGTGTGTCGCATTTAGTGTGGCAACAGCACCAAAGGTGTGGTGGCGACCCATTCTTCACAGATACTTAAGAACATGATTGTATGCAGTCACAAAAGAGAGAGAAAAACAATGAAAAGAAAAGGAAATGAACTCAGATTGTTCTGAATTATGGCCGTCTCCGCCACTGCTGCTTCTTCTGTCGTGCTGCAATTAACGAATGCCCGGCTACGTTGCTTCATGAATAAACGCTTCTGTATTACTTAACATAAACTCTGGGGCTGATTCAGTGGAACGCCGTAAAGGCGACTTCCTACATGAGTGGCAAACTACATCGTTATATCACATGTACCCAATTATAAGGTGTTAATTAGACGGCACGTCTAATACGACTTACGGGCGTACTTAACCTATTTCATTTAATTATTTCGCGTCACTTGTTCTTTCGCTCGCTGTATTCTTGTTGCGCGTTAATTTTTTTTTGTTATATTATTTATTATACAAGAAATCCTTATTAGGCTGGGACAAAAGCCCTAGCGTTTGAAGCTCATTATGCCGCAATGCTCAGTCGAACGTTAAAAGCCTAAAGCATCAAATCACAACAGAACCATAACGCCGTTAACCAATGAGCCATTGTTGCGGCGTAGCACACTTGGCAGTTCTCCATGAAAAGACTTTTTGTGGATCATCAAAATGATTGCCGAGAAGCCCTCGAGGACCAGGCCTTTTCACTTTATCTCCGCATAAGTGAAAGCTCAACCAACTGAAAGAGTATGCAATATATCTTCATGGAACCAGCAAGAACGCCACTGCCACATGGACAATGATACGAGGGCCAACCCGAAAATCGAAAGAAGAAAGCTTTCTTTTTCTTCTCATGAAATAAGGGAAGAGTGAGAAAAAAGTTACATTGTAACTTGACTATACGGCCAATGAAAGTGGGAAAACATTTTCAATTCAATTGAATTCACATTTTCAATCATGCTTTGCGAATTCGCTCCACTTCCAAACCATGTATAGTCACAGGTTGTACCGCCATTTTCTCTACTAATAATAATAATAATAATAATTGTGGGTGTACGTCACGAGGCAACTGTGATCATGAGCGACGCCACAGGGTACACTCTAAAAACAGAACTTCACCGCATAACACGGCGTAAAGCGATCTCCAGTCGGAGTGATATCCTTCACGCACATGATTGGCCAAAACGGTGGGTGTACGCCTTTTTATGTCACGTATGCAGTTCTGCTAGGTGACACAAAAGGGCGTACGCCCACAGTTTGCAGTACTGTGCGTGAAGGATATTACTCCGACTGGAGATTGGTTAATGCCGTGTTATGCGGTGAAGTCCCGTTCTTAGAGTGTAGAGTGCACTGATTCACCGGCAATGGCGTCGAGACATGTGTCGTGAGACACATCTTTGCGTACTCGGCGCGCCCAAAAAAGTCCTTCCGCATTCGTTCGTTTGCCACGTTCACTTACATCACTCTTTCGTACACTCTAAAAACAGAACTTCACCGCATAACACGGCGATGACCAATCGCTATTCCGAATGATACCTTTCCGCGACGCCACTTGCTGAAAACGGTGGGCGTACGCCTTTTTTGTGACACTTATGCACTGCATAAGTGTCATAAGCATAAGCACCCCGCGTCACTGATGTATCTGTTTTTGCTGCTCTCTGAAATGGTCTGTTAACTCATTCAAGATGGCCTCACTTCTAGCTTACATGGATGCATGTCCCATCGTCTGGCGCCGTCATACCACCAGCATTACACTCTGTAGACACACTTCTCACTTCCATTTTTTTTCTTTTTTTAGTTTGCCGGAAGATCGGCCTTATGCATATAGAAAAATCTCACAGTTGACACACTTTCAAAGTTGATCCAACCCATTTTTGCTCACAGTGTTGACATGTGACTGTGTGGGTGTGACGGTGGGACATGAAAATGCTCTCTCACACGCACACTGTTGGGTAATCCAACAGATCAGGGTTCGCATATATATATATTTACCTTTCTGAAAGCAAAGCGCCAAAGCCCCTGTACTCAAGAACTACTGCCTGGCAGTAACGTAAAGAACTTTACGAAACTATATCACATTTCCGCAGTCTTCCTTGCAACCACAGATCAATTGGCCCGGGGCACTTCAGGCCACAAAACCTATATATAGCTGGAAGCCCCACTGTCCGAGAAACGTTTCCTCGAAAAATCGAAAAAGAATAAATGAGCATATGAGGCCTTTGAGTACAAAATAAGATAGTAGTAGCGTACCCACTAAGATATCCTGAATGAGAGCTTGCTATAAAAGGTGAGATAAACCTACTTTTATCGGATGGCAGTACATCGACATTTCATAACGACTCCAAAGAAAAGTACGTACCTTTATATTTGCCAAACACTTATTTTATTTCTTGTTCCTGCTTCCTTTTTTTAACCTGTTTATCACTCTTAATGCTGAAATCATTCTGTTCGTTTTCTTTCTAGGAAGCGCCTTTTGACCGGGGCCACTTCTTGCAGAAAGCGCTGCCGCATGAGGTAAGGCAGATTACCGTCGTATTCACCTCTTTTCGTTGTACTTTCTCTTCCCAGCCTTTTAAGTTTCAGTGCTGCGGTGTGCGGACAAAGCACCTCGAGTCGTTATGGTTAAGCCCCAAAGTTTCGTTTCGCAATCAAAATCTCGTGGAGGTTATGAAGTCTTTAAATTGCTCACTCAGACTGACACACATCCTCTCGCTCGTAAGAAATTTAAAAAGAGAAAACTATGACAAAAGACACTTTCAGAAACACGAATAATAATTATAATTTGCGAGCATAACAAAGCACGACACTCAAGCTGGGGATTAAAGGGTCCCGTGACCATGACGTTTTCCATCAAACTGAAAATTCCTTGGATAAAAGCTTGACAATATCCACTTTTCGTTCATAGTTCTGATACGATGGTAGGGACAGAAAAGACTGCAACGGAGCCGCACGATGGCCACACTGATTTTGTTGTCTACCAATATATACGCCTTGGCGTCGGCTGCAGGTTACAGGCGCTGTAACCGTATTTCCGTCAATGAGCCTGCGCTGTTTCTCATTGGAGGTCCCAAGATATAACCTAATTGACGTACAAAGCTGCCTACTTTCCCAGGCAGCAGGGCAACAATATTTGAAAGGAAAAAGAGCCCTTGCTGAACGACTGATTAGAATGGGGTAACCTTGGGCAACTTCTCCTTCTCAGGCAAATTGAGATTCGTATAGTGACATATTTTGTGGTGCGTGAACAATGCGCTACACTCTAAAAACAGAGCATCACCACATAGCACGGTGGTGACCAATCTCCATTCCGAATGATACCTTTCGCAGATGTCATGTGTTGAAAACGATGGGCGTACACCATTTTTGTGAAATTATGCAGTCATAAGTGTCACAGAAATGGCGCACGCCCACTGTTTTCAGCAAATAGGATCCACAAAAGATATCATTCGGAATGGCGATTGGTCATCGCCGTGTTACGCGGCGAAGTTCCGTCTGCAGAGTGTAGGGTATTAAGGCGAAGTTGTATAGAGGCGGAGGTATTAAGACGGCTGCGGGTCCACACCACAGAAGTGTTGTAGATATGTAAACAATTGTACAAGGATGCCCCATTTAAACATTTTTCTATTTAACGATTGCTATCATTTGAGGTAGGGGAGAGTATACGGTTGGTCCGTCCAAGGTTCTTTGCTGTACACTCTAAAAACAGAACTTCACCGCATAACACAGCGATGACCAATCGCTATTCCGAATGATATCTTTTACTTACACCATTTGCTGGAAACGGTGGGCGTACGCCTTTTTTTTACACTTATTCAGTGCATAAGTGTCACAAAAAAGGGGAACGCCCACCGTTTTCAGCAAGTGGCGTCGCTGAAAGGTATCATTCGGAACGGCGATTGGTCATCGCCGTGTTATGCGGTGAAGTTCTGTTTTTAGAGTGCAGGCAAAACCCTTCCACGCCAGGGGACTGGCACAAGAAACACATTTATACGCGCTTACTCCAGACTCCCTCAGTACATCATACTCCGCTGACTCTACGCCAACACGTTCAAAATAAAACAGACCGTTACATTTACAGGCACATATAACAAACTGCTGCCGACCAAGAACCGCTGAAGAGCAGGATCCGCGTTCGTCTTGCCCTGGCTTGGCTTCACAGCTATTAGGCGAAGCAATTCCCGTCCAACATTTTCCTCTTAAAGCTTTCCTTCGCAACGGCTCCTCCCTGGGGAACTGAATGCACTCTGCACCAACTGCATTCGTGCTAAGCTCATATTACATTGGGCGGCTTGTCCTTCCGCGGCTGTTTCTTCCATGTGGATGGAGGTGCATACCAGGCGCGTAGGCAGGGGGGGGGGGGGGGGGGGGGGGGGGGGGGGGGGGGGGGGGGGGGGGGGGGGGGGGGGGGGGGGGGGGGGGGGGGGGG
>JARGYV010087625.1:0-11043 GCA_029532675.1 Ornithodoros moubata
AATGGAAACAAAATAAATACATTATGCGATGCTAGTACTTATTCTGTACGAAAAATGGGGTGGAACGTCATGCAGACATGCAATATCCTTCCGGGGCCGCAGACGAAGGGTTCTGGGTCCGCGTAATGTCTAATACACGCCAAGCTCTCATTGTCCTGTGTTAAGCTTTTACGTCGTGGAAACAGAAACCCGCAGACCTAGCAGTCCACCGCAGCATGTCCACCTGCTGTCTGCCAATTTTTTGTTGCTCATTTTCAGTTAGGAGTGAGAGGGGTACGCTACCCGTATTGCTTGTCAAGGAAGACAGCTTTGTTCGTCTCACCTGATCACCAGCGCCACCATAGCTTTATGTTGCATCAACTACAGGAGCAGTCCTTCGCCCACTTGGTGTTCCTTTGGCTGCCTTCTGCTGTTTCTTTTTGCGTCGCGGGTTATTGACAAACATTGTCACAAAAATGTCAAATGTGCCAATAAATTAGCGGGTCAGCAACACGGTGCCTGAATTACTACAAAATCTTCCACAATATTTCCTGCATCTACAGGCATTCGGGTACGCTAAATGTGGTAAGGGGGACATCAAGAAAGGAGTGGTTGGTTCCAAATTCAAGTAGTTTGAAGGGCGTTTAAGCATTGATATTTGTGTTATGACTGCTGTACTCGATATGTTACTCCATGTGCTTCCGGTATTCTTTCCGTGTCGTGTGTAAAAATAGTTTACGAGCTCACCCAAACGAATCCGTGTAGGTGTGTTGAAAATCGTACTGTACTTATCTCTGTTACTTAGTATTTGTGCTTCTGTATGGAATTAGTACATGCTGTATGAAATGTGCATATGACGATTGTAGTACTGCCTGGTAAAGTTATACGTTACATTTCCTACCTCCCGCAGGCAAAGCATTCTGCCCATCGCCAACCTTGAAAATGAAAATCAACGACAAGAACCTGATTTCGTTTGCCCAAAGTAAAACTCCTGTGGACCGAGAAGGATGGCTAATGAAACGTGGGGAAATGAACCGGGCGTTTCAAAAGCGATGGTTCCTGCTCAAGGGAAATCTGCTATTCTATTTCGAAAAAAGAACAGACCGCGATCCGGTTGGTGTTGTGATTCTGGAGGGCTGCACTGTAGAGCTGGCAGAAAACGAAGAACTCTTCGCTTTCAAGGTAACCTCAGTTCCGTCGTGGCGATTGGAAATTAGAGATGCCGGGGTGGTATTACAGATTTTGTTCCATGGTGCTGGTCATCGAGCATATGTGCTATCCGCTGAGTCACAAGAAGACATGGAGGGCTGGATGAAGGCATTGGCTTGTGCGTCATACGACTACATGAAGCTCATGGTAGCCGAACTGCAGAGACAGCTCAGTGAAATTACGGAAGCTGAAAGATTGGCAAAATGTGGGGATCCAGCTGCCTTGCTTGCAGGTGGACAGCTGCAGGTTGGTACTATGTTTATATTCCCAATGTTCTCAGCCGCAAAAAATAACTGTCTGTTGCCGTTGAAGGTGCCTGCTAACACGCATCGTTTTACAACATAGGGTTATAAGTAGTGGTGGTGGTCGCATCTGACCCGGGTGGCAATGCAGTTTTTGTTCCCCTGAATTGTGGGAGGATACTGCGCCTGAAGGGCCCTGAGGTTACAAACAATAACATATACTTTGGCTTTTGTGGCCATCCCAGGCTGCGTTGTTCATACCTTTTGCAATACACGTCTTCATGTATTCTCCTAGGGCAATCGCTCTGACAGCTGTCTCTTCGTTCGGGATGGTCTTGGACCTGGTAGGAGATTCAACCCGTTCGATCGCTGGGAAGACGACGGGGCAACTGAATCGAGCACAGATGTAGTAGCATCGACTGGAGCCCTGGTTATACATGCACCACAGATGCCAAAGTACGCATTTTCTGAACTGCATCGGCGGTACGGCATAAAGTTTAAGAAGCTGGTGGAAGAACGAAAAAGGAGAGATGAAAAAGAAAGAGGCGTTGGGACGTTAATCGAATTCTGATTAAGTTGCAGTTCACCCTGGTGCCACAGTTTTGTTTGTTACCATTTTTCAAAACACTTCTCTCGTGTCTGTATGTTCCTGCCTTTGTTCACCGTTGCTGAACGTGTCTCAACAAAAGAACAAATGTTTGTAAACAGCAGGATGTTGCGTCCCCATGCTCGTTCTGTGCCGCTCTGTTAATTGGCTTACAACACACGAGTATGGAAATGCCATTTGTGCCTGTACGTTTGGTAATTTTACAGCCTTGCCTCGAGACATTTCTCACATTACGTCTACGTGCCAATCAGTTCAAGAGTGTATTGCATTGTTCTGGTATGAACTGTCACTGTGAAGGTTCAGAAACTATACTAGTCATTAAAATTATATTGTTCCACAAGTTTAAAATGTGTGTGTGTGTGTGTGAACAGCTTTTCGACCATTCCTGTGCCCTACACGTAGGAGGAGGGCCCTTTTCAGTACAAAAGTACTTCAGGGTATTTGCAGCACTTATGTCGAGAAATTGCCAGTTCATTCAGCTGCTATTAAATACAGTGTTGCCATCAGAGTTGCATCTGCATTTATTTCACAGCCTGAAGCATGGCACTCCCTACCACTTACATATTGATGAATAACTCACCCCTAGAGGGTGCACTCGAACAACAAGGTAATATCGCTCAGCTAATTTGAAAGTTTTCATCAGAGACATGAAAATATGATAATGTCTTTAAAATGCTGATGATGCCCAACAAGCAGTGAAAAGAAAAACCACGCAATTCCCCAACATTACAATAAAACTGTGTGTAAAAAGATATGAGATTTTCTGATGAATAGCAGTTGTTTGTATAGCAAGTTTTGGGTGAATTTCAGCCACAGCATTCCTTCTTAGTGCAGATTGCAAGTCCTGCAACCTCTAGAAATGGAGTTTGGGTCAAGAAGAAACAAAAAGCTTTCTATTACACTAAGATACGAAATGTCTGTGGACAAACTTTTGTCCAAACCATTGTTTCGAAATTCTGCCCAAAAAGCTTCCCATTACTCCAAAGAATGTGTTTGCCGGTGAACAATTTCTTGGAATACATCAGTGACAACCACTCTGGGTGTAATGTGGTCAACCCTGGCCCAGCAGGAGATGGGGACCTTGACCCCCATCGCATCGATGTACACCTGGTTGGGGTCACACCCTCCAAATACCACAGGCCTCGATCTGCGAGCACATGGAGCACGCCAGACCCTGCGCCGCTTGATAATGTCTTCGTCGGGGAGCTCTATGGTGAGAAAACGACCATTTGTGCTGCCAAGACTTAAGCCGATCACGTCTCTAACGTATGCGTCAGACTCAATGAAGTTCTGCAAATTCCAGTCACTAACTTCGGACGTGCTGCTGCCATGTTCAGACTTCACAGAAGACTGACTTCTGCTCTTAGCTTTTCCCGCATTTTTCGCTTTCTTCGCCAAGGCTTTTTTCCGACTTGCGGCCTGTTTTCCCTTTTTACGCTTGGGTGTTTGCCGATGTTGAACATCGTCTTTCCCAGTTTCTTCCGTGTCGTCGCCAGCAGACACGATCCTCCCGCGTTTGGTGGCACGAATTACGGGTTCGTCTTCGCTGTCAATGCTTTCAGCTTCCTCTTCCCCAGTAACACTGCTTTCAATTCTTTGTGTTCTTTTTGTTCCATTATTCCCTACATCTTCCAAACTGCCCTGACTTTCAGGAACATCAGTTTCACCTGCTTTCTCATGGCTGACACCATTCGTTGGTCTGGCAGGCTTGAGAAGTTGTGCAGAAGATTTGTTCTCACCGCTACACTCTTCTTTATTGTCTACCAACTGTTTTCCTTCCTGTGAGCTGCTCACAGCTGTGGGCTTCTTACTGCTTTTGGGCCCCGCAGGTTTCTTTGTTAGCTTTCCTGACACAGCTACCTTCAAGATGCGCGACCTACGCTTTGGAGCACTCCGTGCACTCGGGTTGCGTTTGACTGTGTGCATTGGTGTACAAGCTAACTGTTGTTGTTCTTCATCCTGTTCATCAGCTCCCTTGACGACGCTACTGTTAGTTTCATTAATAGTTGAGATCTGTTCTTCTGTTTCGTTGCTACTTCCTTTTTTTCCAAGTTCAGAAGCTGCAGCTGCTGTTTGTAAAGCTGGCGGGCTTGGGGGTTCTTCTATCAATGGTGCCGGAGCTCTTTCTTCTCGCGTTACATTTTTATCTTCACTGGCTGACTGTGAAGCGTTAGCGCCATCAGACAACGCCTGTTCGTCGTCCGTTCCTTCTCGATTTATGTGATCTGCATCTCTAGCGCCGTTGTCCTTGCTCACACCTGCTGGCGAAACATCGTCACTGCACGTGGCGCACGTGTCAACATCAAGGCCCACGGTAACCCCCGAATTTTTCAGTTCGTTCACGATATCGTCAATGGTTTCGCCGATTGAATATTCTTCATGCTGGTCGGTTTTCAAAGCCTCCGTGCTAGCGTCCATTGCCGCGGGAACTGCAGGTGGCGATTCTGCACCAACGTCTTTGTCCACAGTTTTAACGAAAATCCCTGCACCGTTTTCTTTGTTGACTTCTAAATCAACATTATTCATAGCCACGGTGCTTACAGCATTTGCGCGGGAATGAGTATAGAACGCAACGCAACAGATACCTGCTTTTGTTCCGTCCGCTGAGACTCAGACCAAAGTAGCACGCCGGAAAAACAGCGCCTTGGGCCGCTGTTTACGTTTTAGACGGAACACGTATCGAGTATTAAAAACTCCAAAAAGGCATCGCACAACGCAATGCTCCAACGCGAGGCTTAATCATTTTGCGTGCAGGTGGCGCCACACTCACGGCGGATATGACGATTGACCTTACAGACTCGCTCATAAACACACGCACGCACACGCGCACACACACACACAGAGAGAAAAAAAAAAAACAAACAAAAAAACAGCCATTACAAAAGCTGCCACGCACTATTCAGCCCATTTTCTGCAGCCACCGGTGGGGGGAACGCTTGAAAACCTTGGGAGGTCATTACTAACACAGGAGTACAGATTAGCTTGACCTACTTCCTTCCAACTGGTCCTATTCACAACGAACCAGCACTTTAATGTGGTGAGTGTGCACAAATTGGTGCACGCTTTTACGCAGAGACCGAATATTGTCGCTGGCTTGCGTGCCGTTTATTTGTCACAGTCAGACTGCACAAATCATTGCTGACAAATTACGCACAGAGACTGCACGAGGGGCACAAGCTGTGTTTACTGCAGAGAGCTGACATGGAAGTGAAAATATGAAATTGCTCGATACAGCTGATTAATATATTACCCTGAGCACAACGCGACTTGCAACTCAAGCCACAAAGCTCTATATAAATAAGTTTCCAGTCTACTCACCTCTCTAGTTCCTTTACGCTTCCTGTACACTCACATTTCACACTGTCCCACAGCAAATCTCTGAACTGCATGATCAGGTAGATTACTCTCTAATAATGCACACAACGTCGCAGCTGTATCTCTGAAAAAATTAACAACAGGGGCGTTCCCAAAGTTGGGCACAGCTAAAATCAACGAGATTACGCTCCACATCGTAGCTCTGCACGGTCAGGAAATAGAAATATCGGAAGCACCTCAGGAAACACACCCATCAGGCATAGCTGCCATCGAAATGTAACCATTTCTGCCTGTTGTGCCCAATGTATCAAACACTTCTATAGTAAAATGCCTGCATACCATACTTTTTCTCTGACGCCACATTGCCTTCAGTGCAAGTACACCACAGCACACGACATACACTTTCAACAGCAAAACTTATACATTAATTTTCTCTATTTCCTCATAACCGCCTTGCAGATGCATCTGTATCACAAATAAAAGTTGCAGGAATGTTATAGGGAAAATACCCGGATGCCCGCTGCTCTAAGTGCAGTGCTGGAATGAGAAGGTTATTTGGACGAGTCGTGTAATGCTGAGATGTCACATACAACTCCTCCAACCGCGGCGTCGCTGCAAAGGCTCGCGGACGAAACGTCTTGGCACAGTTTAGATTCACTCATGTGGTCAGCCACCGCTCCGACAATATCGAGTATGAGGTCTTTGCTGAGGCAGCGTAGCCTTGGGAGACGAGCCACCTGAGCAGAATTTCATTTACTCAGAGGTGGCCCTAGCAACAATACTTCCCACAAAAGCAAGCTTACCTTAGAGAAGTGATGCACTATCAGGCTCAAGGCATGCTTTTTCATGTCAGTAGCCTGTATTTTATCCGCGGCCTCTAGGATCTGTGGAGAGACCATACTGAAGGTTGTGAGTGCAAGTGGGTGGCTCTATCACAGTTTCACAGGGGCATGTATGCAAACAGCAGCATAACAGGAATAGCTTTGTAGTGTCAGTGCTGGCAAAGTCAACTAAAGATCCGAAATCAGGAGTGACAGTTGACGTTAATCATGAAAGAATTTTAAGAAAATTACATGCGTGGACAGCAAGTTTCTCTTTTCTTTTCTTTTCTGCTCTCGCTCTTTTAATCTATTACTCCATAATCTATCCCCTTCACAATTCCCCTTGCAAAATCATTGTCACCATTCTCCACCCAACATCTTTTTGTTTTTCCTCAAATCTGTCAAATTAAATGCGAACAAGTATTGCACATAACATATGATAGGTGGCGACTGCAACATACATTTATGCATACATATGTGCGTATTTCGAAGTCTTGTGCTGGCAAACCAAAAACAATCTTAACTTGCTTTTTAAACTGTATCAATTTCGCGTTTATCACTACAATAATGCGAGCTGCTAGGAAGAAGCTGGATCTGAACTTGGCGACCACAGGTGCACAGTCCCACAGGAACGCAATACTACTGCTTCGTGTTGTATGCACGACTGTATTATATTCAGAGGAAGGAATCGAGTAAGTAAACAAAAGACAGAATAAAATTCTTGCCCTTGCCTGTATCACATTTTCAAACGTAACATTCATCTCCAAATTCTCTTTACAGAAGGCTTGCAGTCGATTGTTTGTGAACCCATAGAAATATGGCGCAGAGAAGAGGTAGCTACACCAGCTGTCAAGGAAATAAAATGATGAAAACTTTGGAAACACCGTCGTTGCCTATCTGATGTGTGGTCAATGTGCAGAAAGGATACAGAGAGTCTTCTGGTGGCATCGAGACTTTCCCATAGTAGATGTACTGTAGAAGTGTGGTAAAAGACTGCAGAGATGGTATCACTTCCCCGATGGCTATCTGAAACATTTAATGAAACTCGTACACAAATCAAAAGGATCGACCTCTTGATGCAAGTAGGAACCTTCTATCTAGGAACAACTATCATGTTCAATTTGCACACAGGGTAAATGACTAACATGGAGGTCTTGCGCTTTACATTAGGTCTGATAATGTGTACTCTAGAAGGGATGACCTCCACACACACTGCGACTTAGTTGTTCAAAATCACTATATTCCTACCTCTGCTGCCCCACTCGTCGTCGGTGTGATCTATAGGTCACCTAGTAGTTGCACTAGCAATTTTCTTCCAGAGCCTGACCTATTGTTATACAAACTATATTACTCACTATGAGTATCTTTGTCGATTTTACAAAGGTCTTTGATCTAATTAATCATAATGTCCTCCTTCAAAAACTTCACAGGCACGGCGTTCGTGGTGTTCCACATGCTTTACTGAGAAGTTATTTACCAAGAAGGCTGCAGCACGTTTCAGTTTCTGGCGCTGCTTCTCATACTTGACGGGTAACCACAGGTGTACCCTAGGGCTCTATTCTGCCACCTTTTTTGTTCCTCATTTATATAGACGATCTGTCTTCATACCTTTACTGTCTACACTTTTTCTCAAAGCCTAACGCATTACTGTGTAAATTTTCTCTATGGCTATCTTACAACAGGTTAGCCCCTAATCTTCAGAAGACTTAGTATGTTATTTTTCATCCACATCAAAAAGTTCTCGATTTACGTGATGAGTTGCTAGTCCTCGACAGCCACATTATTAAGAGGGCTCACGCTGTGAAATCCTTAGGAGTCATCTTGCATGAGAACCTGAGCTGGCATGGGCATATCCAATTCGTTCGATCTTTAATTAGCCCCAGGTTTATATGCTTTATCCAAACTTAGGTCACTTCTGTCTGTTACTAACCGAGTCTTATGTGCTAATACATTCCCACATCACTTATGCCCTCTAAGTCTATAGACTCACACACAAGTCTAATCTTCATCCCATTTGAAATAAGAAACCTACATGGCCTTCCATCCTCTAGGACGAATTACGGTATTTATACACTTGCGTATTCTGGATCTAGGATCAGGAATGATTTACCTTTGGAGTTACATTTATGCAATAATTTTATATATTTTAAGCACATATGCGAGAATTTTTTTTGTAACTAGTTCCTTGTTATATTTTCTCTATATGTCAATTGTGACATTAGTCACTGTATGTACTATGTCCTAATGCTTGTTTTGCACAAATGTCGTTTTCGTTAAATTCCCTATAGGACTTTGTCAAGCATTTCCTTCTTTCCTTTTTTTTAACAACCCCGGGACTGTATTAGAGGGCTTGCCCTCACAGTCCCGCTCTTGCTTTTGTTAGTAAACTGTTTGTCAATAAGCAATACAATACAATCTTACATTTACTGTATTGTGGTCTGGCATGAATGATCGAAACATAGCCTCGAAGTAGCTGCATCGTGCCGCAAGCACAGATTTGTGGGCGGCAATAGGATGACCATCGAGCATGAGTGTTATATCACAGAATTCCTTTCCCGTGTCTTTAAGAAATGTCTCCATGTCTTGTTCTAGCGTAGTTCCTGTAAATCAAAGCAAGAATCAGACGCAAGACATCAGATCATTTGAGCAAGTGTGTAATAGTGCAATAATGCTACACACCTGTATAATCGCAAAGGGGTTCCTGGAAGCAACGCATGGGAGGCATCTGACGACGGCGTATTATCTCGACCATAAGTGGTTGGGCTATGGTTTCAAACTCTTTGCTCATAACAATCTGGTTGTATGTGCTTTCTTTTACGATGAATTTCAAGCAGAACTCCTGCGAAAAAATTTGCGAAACTTCTCACATGGCGAATTCAACAACATCCCCGAATCTTAAAAACTTGTCAATGGGAGTTGAAAAAGCAGGATAACTAAAGGGCTGTTAGAAGACAGTGATGGGTATGCTTGTCAGCTTGCACAGTATACCTGTATCTAGCGAGATTTAAATACCTTGATGAAGCCAAGCCTCAAGTCAGAAGCATTCTGCAGTGCCACAAGAACATTACGATGGTTAATAGCTGCTTCAAGATATTGCACGCATAAATGTTCCAGACGCCGCATGTGAAACTGAAAAATCCAGAAAATATGTATCGTGTGAGTGCATTGTGTACTACCTGCAATATCTTTTCGTCATACGTTTTCAATTGTATTATCTTCAACGCCAGTGTGTTACCGTTACCTCACCTGCACAGCGAGTCTGTAGACATCCATCATGAGCAGGACGATCCGGTCACTCATGGGGTCCCGACCTGAAAATACCCTACTGTCTTGAACGCAGTCTCCTCTAGAAATCAGAAACCTATTCTGGCAACTATGAGTCTTGTGCTAGAGCTACCGGCTGTAGACTCACTCTTTTTTGTTGGGTCGATACGATCTGTGTAGATGTAAGTGAGGACCAATTCAAATGCTTCCGGAACCGCATCTTGGAGCCTAACCCTAAGCACAGGCGTGATCACTGCAGACGCTGCACCATCGGACCCGGGACTCAGCTAGTTCAAGAGCAACCAATAAAACTAAAATAATCCAAAAGAAACTGCAGGAAGATGTCACACTAATATCGGTGTATGCACCACCAATATGTGGCTGACTATCAACGAATGACTGTTGTGAATGCTGAACATTCAAACTCACATCAACAAGTGCGTGATCTAAATCTCGATCTTCCTGCTTTTCTCTAGCCCGGCGCATCTTGTCGCGGAGCCACTGCGATCGAGCAGCGACGAATGCAGTGTGGGCGGGAATCACGACGTCCTCCTTGGAGCAAAGCGAAGGTTATCTTTCATGTAAACTTGTGCAATAAAGCACCTTTACCGGCCCAACAAGGAACTGCACGTCGCAGAACTGCCTGCTCTCCAAGAGACGTCCAAAATCATCGTGCAGTGTGCAGCGAGGATAGCATGAAAACTGAAAGCGAAACATCTCTCGGCTGCGTACGTTGTTGTCCACAGTGCCTCCAAATACGTACATAGCATCGGCAACAACAGCAGCGGCATGGAACAGGCGACCTGAAGGGACCTAGGATCACAGACTCTCATTTAGTTCGTATAACTTATGCCTTAATCGCATAGACAGCCTTTGTGTACAATTGTTTTTGACGGGAACATAACATTATAAAAGGCAAGGCATCTAGGCTCGACATCAGACACTAGATAAGCAACTAGATATTTATGGGCTCACGCAAAACAGTGTGCTTTACTCGTACGATTGTGATAGTAAATCATCAAACGTATCAAAACATATCACTACCTGACTATCAGCCGAAGGCTGGATGATTGACCAGGTCTGAGAGTCCAAGTCAAAACTGCAATCGCAGAAAATGTTTCTTTAGCTACCCGTGCCAATACATGACTATGGCCTCAGAACAAAACAATGCAACAATGTTGATATGAATGTGCTGAAACCTAACATACAAAGCAGACCAACCAGTGCAGATCATTCGGCAAGGTGTTGTCGGCTGTGCCACCAAACACGTAAAGATGCCGGTCGAACGCCACCATAGTATGGCCGTATCGCCGTGTTGGGGGTGCCGGAGCACCTCTCAGAATGTGCTCCGTTGAGATTCTTGCCCAGCTGCAGAAACAGACGTGTTTTTATGAACCATGTAACGCCCAGAGCATCGGGTCGACAAGAGTTAAACAGAAAAGAATCCAAAGAATCTATGACAAACTTACAATTTTGTCTTGAAATGAAATTGAAAGAGGCTGTTTGTGATTTTTGCTCCACTCTGACCAGAAAAAACAAACATGCTGTCCCGCGCTACAGCAACCGGGAAGTTGCAGCACGTCGGTGGACAATCGCCTCGTTGCGG
>JARGYV010087643.1:0-10523 GCA_029532675.1 Ornithodoros moubata
TTGCTAGACTATAAACACTTCTGCGGGTTACTCACATCAGCAGAAGTCGCCACTCATAAACGAACAAAAATCACAAAGGAAGAAATATATAAATAGTCAAGAAAATTCTCTCGAGTGCGCATTTTAGAAAACCCAACGGAAATATAGAAAGAAACTATATTTAATTTACGTGCCCAATATCCACGGTTGGACATACTGTGGATGTCTATATGACGTGCAAAACTGTTGATTCCGAAAAGCCCCGCGACGTCCAAAATCAGTTACTACGGATATTTGCGGATATCCGTGGGTCATTTGAATATCCAGCTGCGAATGTTGTATTGATATCCAGTGAACATTCGTGGTTGTCTGGGTATTTATTTCGACTGCTCGAAGGCCTTCGATTTAGTCAGTCACCTCCTCTTTTTCGAAAAGCTGAGACATTATGGTTTGCGTTCAGATCTTGTTTTATGGTTTCAGAGCTATTTAAGGGACGTAACCAGTTCGGTGTTTACAAAATGGTAAAGACGAAAACCATGCCAATTACCAACAAGGTTAAGCCTTTAGGCTTTGAATTCAAGTTGTGCAATGCGGTGTTACGCAGAGTCTTCGTTGTAAAAGGCCTCGGTGTGTGGTTTGATGACCGGCTTCCGTTTAATACGCATGTTGATCTTGCCGTCAAAGAAGGTTACCGGATTCTGGGTCTTATATGTCGAGCAACGAAAGTTTTAAATGATCCACTCCGTGTTTCCATTCACTCATATTGCCTGTTATGGAGCTTTGCTCCGTTGTTTGGAATTGGATTGGAGTTACAAACGTAGCTCGTTTAGAATCTGTTGTGAAACGTTGTAGCAGAATCATAATATGGAGGTTTCCTGATGGAATTCCAGCGGCATCTGTTCCAGTCCTGCAAAGACGCCGAACTGCACGAGACTTTATATTTTTCTATAAATGTCTTCACAATATGTTAGATGCTGGATCAGTCATTCGTCTGTTGCATTTTCATGTATCGTCTAGCAGCCCTCGATTTTTTGTTATTTTATGTTGATGACACGTCGGCTTGTGAATCACCGACACGACAAATCCAAATGAGCTTTAATGCGGCCTCCAGTCGCGTGAATTTTTTTCACCCATGCCTCACATCTTTTAGACAGGAGGTATTACACAAGACAATTCGTGTATCTTGTACAGAAGCGATGAGATTCGTGCTATACATAGCCGTAATAAGGGGATGGTAGTTTCTTCCAGTCGAGTAAGTCAGAATGGAGTCGCGGATTTCATTGATGGGACTATAGAATGAAGGAACGTGTTTTTTCTGGCACTGCATTTTACGCAAAGGGAGTATACTCTGGCTGGACATGCCAAGATCTTGCAGCCCGGGGCACAGCGGCGTGCTCACAAATTACACAGCATATGAAAGAAGGAAATCAGTGAAAGGTAACGAAAAGGTTTCGGCATTAGTATTGGTAGTAAAAAAAAACAAGACAAGGGGAGAGCGTGGCCCCCTTCTCCGGGGGCCACGGGGGCCACGCCTTGTTTATGTTTCAGTTACAATTACAGCCGTTATGATTTCCGTTTCAGTCACATTACGGGCACGAAGAGAAAAAAAAATAACATCATACTTAGGCCATAGTTACCTTGCGGTGCTAACACTGGACTAGAAAAAAAAAAAAAAAAAACAGTTCTGTTCTACGTCAGTTCGAAGAGATCAAAGTGTTTCACTACTGACGATCACAACAACATTGCCCGATTGCCACTGACTCACACGTGATTTTTGTTCGACTCCCGTAGCGTAGTGAGGTACGAATACGGCCAGGCCTGCAGCCTTAGCTGTTATGTTATTACCAAGGCAGGCTGCCGACCGCTGCAGTTTTATAGACATCAAAACCGAACGGCTGACACGGATAGCGACTGCCGCCATTTCTTTTCCTTTATTCTGTCTTATCTCAGTTGGTCGGCAGAGTTTCTTTGATATTTCCGCGATGTCACTTAGCCGTATTGCTGACCTGTTGTGTTGACGTGCGCTTTGACGCACAGATATAACGTTCGCTCAATCAATACTTTTGCGTGCCTAGAATGGTAAGCTGCAAACAATTCTTGGTCCCGAACGATACTCAGGTTCCAGCGGCTTCTAATTTTCAACGAGAGGCATTCTGTGCGTCCCTTTTTGTGCTTCATGTTTTTTTTTTTTTTTTCCTACCAAGATCTCGAACGGTGGAGAAGAGAAGCTATAGAAGCAGAACTGCAATGCTATCTTGCTATGATTATTGCATTTTTTCTCGGCCGCTGGAGTCCACCAGTGACAAATTNAAAAGCTGGACCTTCTGAATAGTGCTTCACGGGGGCACCATTCACTCATCCTGAAAGTGCTGTACAGGCACATTTATAAGTTTTTTTTTTGTTTTTTTTTTTGTATACCATTGACCGTTTCACGCCAGGAGCATACGTATGTTCGCATCAATCAAACCCGGTTAGCATAATTAATTGTGGTAGATGTTCACATGGCACCAGGGTTCTGACTATGTTCTGCCAACAGGCAATCCCGAATATGGCACCACTCTTTCGTCACGACGTATTGTGAGAGGCACGTTCAACGTTTTTGATAGGCAAAGCATACCGATTCATACTACTTCCCTCGGTGGGTGTAAGCTGCTTCGCAAGGAATGTACAGGGGTACCTGCCGTGAAGCATCATAATAATTGATGGTCTACGTTGCCAGACAGCTGTAATCATGAGCGACGTCACAGCGTAGGACTACGAATAATTTAGACCACCTGGGAATCGTTTGACGGAAGACGTCAAGGAGAACGCCCTGTCGGATAGAGATTTGGAACTGTTGACTTCGTGGTGAGAAAAAAAAAAAATAAAATGTGTGGCCTCCTTCAACCGGCACACCCAGCAAATTAAATGCCTACCTCTAATAACTGAGAACTAATTCACTGTTGCTCTAGAAATTACATTTTTTATTAAAGTTAATTACAGCTTCTCGCAGAAGGGCCATATTACATATGTTAGCCAACCCGCTGTCAAAGTCATTAATCCACAGACCGACCACTGTGACGTCGCTCATGATCATACCCGCCTTGCGACGGAAAGCAGCCAATCATTATTATTATTATAGAAATGATAAAAAACGGCAAAACTGTGCAAAAAAAATTATCCCTCTGCATTTCCCAACAAGTGGAGCCAAACAGACAGCAGATTTGAGGAAGGCAAAAAGAATGGAAAAAAAGAGACAAATGCCCGTTCGTACTTTTTTCTTTTTGTGACTGAGTCACACTGCTTCTCTCGAATGCCACATGGCGTAAGAGGGAATTTGGCGTGGGTAGCAGCGCCATCGTTGTCTAAATACTGCAGATATCCTTTACACTCAAGCGCCGTTAATGTTTGAAAATCCAAAAATGCATGGCTTGCGAGGGTACGCGAACTGAGTCAGAGATGATATTAGCTTTCAGCGTGCGAAAGTTATAGGTTATTAAATGTTGCATAACTAAACTAAAGTGCTTTTCGCTACATATTCCGGGTGTTTTCAATATTTCGCTACAAAGCCTTATTCACATATTACTGCTTGGACATTTGCTTCCTCCCTTTTGACATCTCCCCGCCCTGGAACGAGTATCACATGTAAAGAGCACACTTGTCAGCCTTCATAGGGATTATATGTAAAGGCTGAGGATGGTAAATTTAAATAAATAAGTACACTCGTTGTTTCTCAACAATATTTCTTGAAAGCACTTCGTTGCAACAATCATGGGGTCGCGATGAAGTGTTTGCGTGTTGTTCTGAGCGGCATATTGGGATACCTGCCACCACTCAAACTCTGCAAATGGCAGGCTGGCGGTTCGATGGTAGGGTGTCCCGACTCGACACCTAACTGGTTTCCCTGAGCCCTGTGTTGTCGCACTGACAAAAACGGTCACGAATGTTTGAACATTTTTAAGCCAGAACAATTCGAAGCATTTAGAGACGACGACGACGACGACTAAATGATGATGATGATATTGAAACACTTAGAGAAACACTTTAGAAAGTATGGCTTTTTCAACTCGCGTAGGAAACTTCCTTCCGTGGAGAATATCTTTCGCAAAGTTTAGTTGGTATCATTTTGTGGAAGAAATATCTAGTTTGTGCAGTACCTGCCTGGAAAATATTTCGGCATTTTTTTAGGACTATACTCGTGGGTCGCAGGAATTGAAATTCGTGCCGACGTGCCGATGATTACATAAACACAGAACAAGAAGGGGAAAAGAAAAGAGAGAGACGTTATGGTATTTGCATTCAAGATGCATGATGCGTGACAGCAATTAAAAACAAAGCCCACCCTCGTTGATGCGATTTCTCATGCTGCTTATGCAGCAGCTGATAACTGCATCTTTCGCCTCTCATTCTTCGCAGAGGCATAGGAGAAATCTTTCCTTTTTTTATATATAAGCATATACCCCCCTTGCATGAACTAATAACTATTTAAACGCACTCATCTTAGCGCCTTTTTAGCACGGCTGGCACAAAGCACAGATAGGTACCTATTACGTGCTAGAGCGCAGCTGCTTAGAGATAGCCGCTCTTAAAAAGGAGAAAAAGAATACAATATGATTTTTAGAGATGGACACAGGATTCTCTTCCTGACTGTAGCTCTTATTTTCGAGTAGGCTACCATAATCCTATAACCCAATCATCAGCGTACAAGGAAAAGTCGTTATTTTCTTCGAAACCGACCAACGTATATGGTGCGACGAATTGAGAAGTTTGCCCTTTTGCGTGACTTTACCTGGTATTGCGGCTTCATTTATTTTCATTTTTCTCTCTTTCGATGCAGCCAACACCGCACTATCGCTTTTCTGAAAAGCGATTTATGCGCCGCTGTCGCGATCGAAAAGCAGCCACGAGGTTACTTTGCGCCGTACACTATTGAAAGGGTAACACGGCAAACGTGCTTCTGCATATTTGAAGAGACGACGACCGTCGAGGCCGCTGAGCTTATCGGGCTTTGTTGGCTGACAAGATACGTTAAAGTTGTTTTTCCTAAATATCAAACGGGGCTGCTGGGTAACAGCATGCGTGCCAACGTTACATGAGACAGCGAAGCTTCTTGTGAATGATGTGTTGCACAGTATTCATGTGACTCAAAAACATCTCTTAAAATGTCACGCGTTTTTGCTTCCTAATAAAGGCTATATTTGAGGTGCCATACTAAGCTAGCGTACACTTCGCTTGTGATATTCTCAGTTTATATGCTAGAGCATCCATTTTTTTCTTCAATCCAACTTCCAACTTCCAACTTCCATTAAAAGTTAATTCATGCTCATCTAACTTAGACCATGGTGCTTTACTGTCATGTGTGAGGCAAGTGTTATAAGTCGTTAGTTTTTGTGCTCATTACGTTCGAATGTCAAGAAAAAGTCAGTGTGTATGAACATTCGCTTAGCACGACGGTGTCACCGTCGCTACCTTTTTTTCCCTTGACCCCTGAACCCTCTAAACCCGACCCCACCACCGGCCACCGAGTGTTCATGACCAACCTACGCCGCTGCAGGGCTTCGGTCACCGCCGTTAGCGCACTAACATACAGCCCCGAGGCACATGCGGATAGAAGTCCTGAGAGGCACCAGCGCCAGACGGTACACTCTCCCGTCGTCAGGAAGACAGACATCTGGCGAACATACGAGAGCTGGCCGCTGTGTCGCCATTGCGGCGAGCCGAACGACGTTTACCGACGATGTCCATTTCGGCAGAGATGCACTACCAGGCTTCAGTCCCAACGCACCCCACCCACAACGCTGTGAACGCCCTGCGGCCATTAAGGACTACCTGAGGTGACAATTACCACAGTACTCCGGTCGTAATCCATCGCCTGGTGCTTTTTTACCGCAGTCGATCTCCAGCCAGGCCACGTTTTCCATCCCCACCCCCACGATTTGGCTCAGGCTCCCGTCGGTCTGGGTCGCCTAGCTCCAGCCGGGGAAACTAAATTCGGCAGCCCTGAGAGGTGAAGCGGCTTCTCGTCGAAATTCTGCATATTCTCCCAAAAGACGAAGAACGGAAAGAAAGTGCAACGCGCGACGAAAATTTGCCAGCGACTTACGAGTCACTGTAGGGAACTGCGAATCAACGGTGCTAATTGATACCGGCACGGATGATTCAGTCATGAATTCGCAATTTGCAAGAAGGCTTCGAAAAATTCACACTGCCTGGAATGAAATCAACATTAGAACAGCGGGGAGACACGTTTTACGCCGACGGGACGGTGTACAGCAACAGTACTAATTCGAGGCATTCCAAGACAGTCAGCTTCGTCGTGCTAGCAAAATGCCTCCGCGATGTCATCTTGGGCGTAAATTTTCTCACCGAGAACGACGCAGTCATCGATTTCGCAAGTGGTGTCGTATTGTTCAAGATGCCTGCTGCGGAAGACGACTACCCGAATGTCGACTCAGGACTCTTAAAAATAACTCCCCCAAGAGGCACCTGCAGTGCTAACTGGCAAGATGGGGAACGAACGTGCCCAACTGCCTCTCATGTCGTCGACCTTAGTGACCATTTGCGTGAACCCACTCGAAGATAGCTGTCTTCTAGCCAAAAGCCAACTTGCAACTTTTCCTGGGATGGGGCATCGGTGTTCCGAGGGCATTGTTGCCATACGACATGATCGTGCCGAACTATTGGTAACGACTTTCAGCCAATTGATGCAGCGTCTTCCGCAGGGGGCGACAGTAGCAGCTCTTTCGGAAATCGGCACAGTGGAAATTCACACCTTAAATACCACATCAGACGACAAGCCAGAAGATAGAGGCACTCCCCAGTTTTTTGTCAACCCAAAGCTCCGTAATACACAACGTCAGGCTGCCATACAACTTCTGAACAGGTTTAAAGACTATTTCGCCACTACTTGAAGCGTCAAGCGAACACCATGTACGAAGCACCGCATCGTCGTCGACGAGGACGTGTGCCCCATTCACCACATTTCATATCGGGTGTCACCGAGGGAACGCGAAGCAATTAGAAGCATTAGTACAGAAGATGCTAGAGGACGACGTCATCCAGCCAATGACAAGCCCTTGGGCGTCTCCGGTAGTGCTCGTAGCAAAAAGAAAGACGGCGCGCTAAGATTCTGCGTCGACTACCGCAAACTCAACGAAATCAAGAAAAAGGATGTTTATCCGCTTCCCCGTAGCGACGACACACTGGACATGCTACATGATGGAAAGTTCTTCTCGTCCATGGATCTCAAGACTGGTTACTGACAAAGCGAAGTGGACGAATGAGATAGTGAGAAACATTCATAACAACTGACGGCCTCTACGAATTCAAGGTGATGCCATTTGGACTACGCACAGTCCCCGCTACGTTCCAACTAGTCATGGACATAGTGCTCGCAGGCCAAAAATGGCAAACCTGTCTGATGCACCCTGATAACGTCGACGTGTTCGCAAGAACAATAGAGGAGCATATCGCAAGGCTCAAACACGTCCTTCAGTCAGTTAAGGCTGCTGGACTAAACGTGAAGCCCCGAAGGTGCCGGTTTGTTTGTCAAGAACTGAAATTCTTTGGCCACATCGTGGGTACAGAAGGAGTGTGGCCAGATCCTGAGAAGACGGCAGCTGTCAGGGAATTCCCAGTGCCAAGAAACGTCAAGCATCTACGAAGTTTCCTCGGTGTAGTTGCGTACTACCGGCGCTTCATCCCAATCTTCTCGAAGATAGCGTCTCCACTCAATGCGCTAAGGAACGACGGCGTGTCCTTCTAATAGAACAGAACACCAAGCAGCTTGCAAACGACCCCTGTGCTCTCACACTTCGACCCACAAGCAGACACAGAAATCCATATGAACGCGAGCAACAAGGGGCTAGGAGCCGTACTAGTGCAGCACCAGAACGGCGTCACACGAGTTATAGCTTACACGCTAGCAGGACGTTGTCAAAAGCCCAAAAGAACCATTCGACAACGGAGAAGGAATGTCTGGCTGTCGTGTGGGCCGTGGTAAAGCTTCGTCCTCACTTACACGGTCGCCCTTTCTGAGTAATCACAGACCACCATTCATTATGCTAGCTGGCAGCATTGAAGGACCCAGTTGGACGCCACACAAGGATGCAGACTGCTTGCTGACGAGCACCCATAACAACTGTTGACGTAACGTCCGACGTTGACGACGACGAATACTTCCTTGGACTGGTTGGTTCATCGACTATGATGTACATACAACACGATGATGCCGAATTGAGGTCACTCATTGACTACTTGCAAGGGAGTCGGTGGAGGCGGTCAAAGGCGTTTTCAGGAGTACACTGCCTAGCTTTTCGTTACGCAACGGGGTCCTTTACAAGCAAAATCACAAGTCAGAAGGTAGAAGAAACTTTGCTTCTGGTTATCCCCAATGGCATGAGCTCCGAGATCCTCGCTTCCTGCCACGACGACCCAACGTCCGGTCATCAGGGTTATACAAGAACTCTCGCCCGCATAAGAAAGAAGTATTAGCGGCCAAGGTTAGCAAAGGTTGTTCATCATTATGTGAGGACCTGTAGAGAATGTCAACGACGCACGACACCGCCGGTTCGGCCATCTCGGCATCTTCAACCGAATGAACCGCCCTCCTCACCATTTCGGCAAATCGGAATGGACCTGCTTGGACTGTTCCCTCGCTCATCTTCTGGTAACCGTCTATTCAACGCACTACGCAGAGACAAAGGCTCTCCCACTGGGCACGGCAGCCGAAATAGTTAAGTTTCAGGTCGGAAACAACGTGATCCGCTATGGCGCGCCCACAGTAGTCATCACCAAGAGAGCAACGGCTTTCATAAGCAGATTGATACACGGAGTTCTTCGTCTCTGTCACACCTCCCACCGGAGGACCATGGCGTACCACCCGCAGACGAACGGCCTTACACAACGTCTCGCTTACATGATCTCTATGTACGTCAATGTGGAACACAAAACGTGGGACGAAATCCTGCCATACGTTACCCTTGTTTATAACACAACAGTTCAGGCAACAACAGGATTCACACCTTCTCGCCTCGTCCGCTGTCGCGATGCTACGACCGTGCTTGACGCAATGCTGCCCCATGAACCCATTGAAGAGGACAACGAGGCAGCTGACATTACGTCGCGGGCTGAAGAAGCTCAGCAGCTAACCAAGCTACACACTCAAAATCAGCAATGGGCAGACGAAAGATGTTACAACTTACGCCGGCATGAGTATTTCTAGAGTAATGGTACTACACGTGTAAAGGGGCCTACCTCCAGAGTAGGTAGCTCCCCTACCTGATGACAATACACACGCCGGCATGAGGTGCACTTCAGCCCTGGGGACATCGTCTGGGTTTAGACTCCAATTTGACGGCGCGGCCTCAGTGAGAAGCTGCTGAAACGGTGCTTGGTGCCGATAGTTCGCAGTATAGTTCGCCATCTAGGATCGCAGGATAGTTCGCCGTCTAGGAGAACAGGACTACGAGGCCGTCCTGGAGGGCACCATAACTTCGAGACAAAGAACACGACCAGAAATTGTGCACGTCGTGAGACTCAAGTCTTACTATTGCCGATAGCAAGAAATCTCCGTGAGGATACGCCACATTGTAATCGTGTCGATGCCATCTCTACGGAGGGGGCAATGTCACGCGCCAGAAAGTAAACACCGCCGTAGCTCCTGATAACAAGGACAGAGAATATAACACGTGCTAACATCGCCGTCGTCCAGAACCATCTACAGATAGCCGGAAGCAGAACCTTCCAGTCATTAGGCTTCTTTAGTGCATCTCAGAACTTTCCTACCGTTACATAAAAGATTATGTTGTGCCGAAACCGGGCATTCTTAGCCCTATGCTAATCAGTGCACTAGGCCAATAATTTTTTTACGAAGTCCGCGACCAATTCATCCAATTTATTTTACCAATTCATCCGTGACAACACTGAGAAGAAGTGAATAGACTTTTTTTTTTTGCGACAAACCTACAAATACTTTTCACGAAATGAGGGCATTCATATACAATTTGCCAGCAATACGCCTTCTAACGTATAAACCATTCCTTTTTTTTTTCTTTTTATCACTGTAATCTGCATTTTAAATGTGAGACTGTTTTGGGCCACTCCGTATGCCATCTATCAGGCTCGGTGCAGGAAACGTAAATTACGAGAGAGAGCACCACGCAGCCAGCAAAGCGGTTCAAACCCATGTTTGGGTGGTCATGGGACAGAATCCACCAGTGATCACCTCCGCCTCACGATGTACAGCAACCTGAGCGATTCTTGTGCAGATTCTTCTTATCGCAGGAAAGCGCAAACGGAAAGAACGGCCTTCGCACACTGACCGAAAAACATCATCTCCCAACGTCCTCACTGGTTTTGTTGTCGGCTTCAAGAAGCATTGGGGAAAGTGGTACATACGCCGTCTTTTTGAGGATGCACTGGCGCTGGAGCAGTGGAGCCACGATATCACGGAACATTCTCTTTTGCATGCCGTGGATCCCATGTTGGCATTTACGCCGCCCCAGCGATTCCCGCGTCACTTGAAGTCTTTGTTTCACCGCTTGCGCTTGAATGTAGCATTCACG
>JARGYV010087683.1:0-12503 GCA_029532675.1 Ornithodoros moubata
CGTCGAACGTGTCACCATTGGTGGAATTATGGAAATCTCATTTGAATATAGGAAAACAAATTTGTTCGCAGTTAGCTGGGACACCCTGTATATGCGTGTGTGTGTGTGTGTGTGCGTGTGGGCGTGCTAGAACAAGTGGAAGATAAAAAATAGAGAAAGAAAAGAGGAGGAGGAATTACAGAGATAAAAAAAAGGACGAAAAGGTCGGTCTGGACCAGTGGTCCCGGGTGCAAGATGGATTTCTCTTTCTAGAATAGGGTTGCTCCGGCGACAAGTAGTAACCTGCAGTAGGGCTGAATGCAAAAATAAAAAAATAATAAATAAAAAAATAAATAAAAAAATAGGAACAACTAAAAGCCTTGTGCCAGTGACCACAGGCGTCAGAAGAAACCTAGTCTCTGTCCGAAATATTGGCTACTTCCAACCCTAGACACATTTGTGCAACAACACATTTATACTTCAACTTGTACTCCACTCTCCACGGTTCGCTGGATTTTCTCTTCTTACTCAATCCTTTCCGGTTCCCCTTCAGTGCAATTTATTGTTCGTTGAAGAGGCTGCGTAACAGCACACTAACGCCTTAGTTTGTTAATGAGAACGTCGCGTGAAATAAATTGAGGCGGTACTCAACAATGAGACAGGGCGAAGGCAGCAGGAGAAGGTAAGGTGCTACATCTTCTGAAGACCGTCTAAATTCAGCAACTGACGGGAAGGTAATGTAGGGTGGCGACAAGTAGCAGTTGTGTCTTGTTGGCAGTTTAGTTTTTAGCCGCTTGTTTCACACCCGTGCAGACAACGCGTGCCAAATGCTGGTCACATGCCAAGAAGAACGCGCAAAAAGTGAGTCACGCTGACATACGCAAAGCCACTCAACAAGTAACGGATAACGGGCTGCACCTCTTAAAAAGCCAACGTTTTAACATTGGTTTCCGAATGTTGCTTAATAACAGCGGCAAATTGATCTGAAAATTAGAACGTTAAAAGGGAGAGGAAGTCAAAGGAGGGTGCAATTCCGTGAGTACATTGTATATTTTTTCGTTCTCTGGCGATTCATACCTCCTTTCAGCTGTGACATCACAGCTTACTACGTATACATACCAGGCAATGGTGAAACTAGAATACAGTATCAAACTCATCATAAAAATCTTTTGATTTGTCTCATAGGATAAACGCCTCAAAGGATACTTGTAAGGTTGGTCTGCGAAGTGCAATAGAAAATGGTAAAAATAAAGATACACAAAAAGTAAAATCCGAAGAACTAGGACATAACATAAAACGTCCAAATTAAATCTAATATCACAAAGAAAACATAAACACACCACCATTGTACACATAATAACAGAACACCACTATGGGATCATCATTATGCATGCCTCTAAAATGTCCCATAAACAATTGCATAAATCATATAGCCATGGGGAGAAAGACGACGCCTTATACAACATCCTTCTGTGCATTTGCTTTGCCCCGTTGTGAACTTCAGTACGCCCATTATTCCCACCAAATCAGCAAATAAACTGTTGGAAGACTGGTGGAATGAATCAATATCCGTGATGCAAAAGCATGTCGTAAGTTCAGTTCAGCTAGTTCAGTTACTGGAAGCTGAACAAAGCATTGCTTTTGATATGCACTAATCACGAATAATTGAAGCCTTGCGACAAAAAAAAATAAAAAAATAAAATAAAAGCAGAGCCGTGCGATATTATTGTGTTGCAAACTGTAAGATGGGTCAGCCCAAGAAGGTTAACCACATTGGTTTCAAAAATTGGCCTGGGGGTAACTCGACGACCAAGGCACCCCCCAGCACACACGGTAACCCGACCAGTGCGGGCACCAGAACAGATACATGCGATGTATTGCGTAGTTTGGAAAATGACATACTTACATTGAAGAGGAACGATGCGTATCGCTACTATGAAAGGGCAAAGACCAACCATGGTACATGCGAGAAGGGTTGTTACAGACTTATCGAAACTATCTCTACGATGTCGACAATGTTTATGCATGATCGACCGACCGATAAATGTCGACCCTTGCAGCAGTGACGATGATGTCACTGTTCTAAGCATGTCAAGCCTTCCTAAGAAAAAAGTAATGTAGTTCACCATGAGAGCTCAGGTCAGGTAACCGGACATGTTCCGGACTTGTCGCATGACAAACAAGCGCTGAGCAATAAATATAATTAGTATGGAAATGAAAGCGATCATTTGGTCTCCCTCGCTTATGAGGGTTACTTCTTGTTATGCCTTTTTTCTTTTCAGGAACATATATGATAGGTAAACTACAGTGTACTTTGCACAGCTGCACTGACTGTATTATACACAATCGATTTCTGTCCTTCTCGTCGCATTAAACGACATTCGTAACCATGCAGCGTCGGACCTCTGCCTGAGAACAGTAAAAGAAGCGATGTCACCAGCGTGTCAGCACCTTGCGACGCTTGTGCGACAATCTGTACCAGAGGGTAAGCCATAAAATAGGCAGCACCCCACCCTGATGTAGATATGCTTCTGTTTTAGGCAGACAACAAACGCACCGCCTCTCGGCAAACATCCACATTATGCGTGACATGAATACATATAGGATCAGAGAAAGCTCCCTCCGGCGAACACGTGCGGGCGGAACAACGCGACAGCGTTATCTCGGTTGCAAAGGCGGCGACGCGTAGAGTCAGTATTGGTCCCAGTGTCTCTCTGAGTTACGGCTGTACAGCGCCCAAGCCACATGGGAGACGATTTGCAACGGCCCATGAGCGAGGATCATAAAGACTTCAGAGCAGCCGCCGGCACCGCCGACAGTAGTTCAGGGTAGACTAATCGCCACGCATTTGTGTATATGGTCGGATGTAGGACGCAAGGCATGAATATGCAATATATATGCAATGAATATGCAATAGAAACATTCGTCTGGCGCGTAGAGATACTGTGAAAAGTACACATTCGTCTGGCGCGTAGAGATACTGTGAAAAGTACACATGCAGCTGATCTTCAGTTCAGGGCATGGTGCCAATCACAACGATCTATACGAAACAGAAATACTGTTGCTGCTATGCACATTCTCTTTAGTATACTTGTAATACAGGGTACACATATTTTAGAGTGGACGTGGGCGAGCTAGTACGAAACAAAGATCAGGTTACACCCACATTGACTTTGTAAAGATAGCAGTTATAAGACAGTTACTGAGCTAGGTTTGACTAAATATACTTCTAAATGTGCGCATATTTTATATTTAGAAATAAAATAGACATAGGCAAACGCAACCCAAGATAACTTCACTTGGACGATTTGTGCTCTCTTATCACGCACTTAAAGGGACGGTAGAATTTTTTTAGATCAATTCCAGAACTGTACTGTCGATTTTTATTCCCGAAGGGTCCTGAGGGAAGCACCAGACTTGTGCCCCAATCAACCGAATAGTTTTTGAGACTTGGAGAGCGAACAATGCTTGGCAGACTCAGGATGTTGCGAGCATTCCGGAATTCCTTCTGTGAGAAATGGAGGATTTCACCATAAGGGATTCAACCAATGAGAACATGCTCTCTCCGGAGCCATCCGCTACGAAGGTCAAGGAAAAGTTGTCGGGAAGTTGTGCAGTACATCGTACTACGAAGGTCTAGAGTATAGTCACGTCTTCAAATACACCGGTGATAAGGAATTCGCATGACACAGCCTTTATTCTTAATGAGGGTTATTCGGAGACTCCAGTAGCGCTGCTTATGTACATTTTGTCTGGAATTCTTATTGTTATAGTCATGAGTTAAAGAATTATAGTCTTAGTGTGCTTTGCAGTGAATGGAATTGCTGAGTGTAGGAGACTCGCAGAAGCTCGTATGCCAGTATTTCTGTCTGTGTCTTTTCTTCCCAGTTTTATGTATTTATAGGTTGTATTGACGTTTCTTTGCTGCTACCGCCTTCTCAATATAGAAACTATTTAATCTCCCTTTTAGCCACCTTATTTGAAATAATGACATTGATATTGCGCCGAGAAAAAGGTGATCACATTGCATGGTAGGGAAGACGAAATGCCGCAGACAAAGGGAACGAACAGCGATTAATAAAGCTTTGCTGACCACGCCGTCATGGCTAGTGGCCGGAAACGAGAAGGCAGAAGAAGAAGAAGCCTGTTGGAAGGAACGGGTCTGTGTACATATCAAAGGGTGTACAACCTTCTTTATTTATAGGTTGCAGTAGAAAGAGCAAATGTGGTGTACCAAAAGTTGAATTAGTATGGGCCTCCCAAATTTTACGATCACAGGTGTACTGGTCACTGAACTCAACACAAGCAAAGCCTCTTTAGTGGTCACTCTGGACAGGTGTTCGCAGCTGCCCAAGGATTGACCGTGCGGGCAGAACCGTTTCATTTGGCGGGAAAATTGAGTGTCAGTTATGATTCTTCCAGCGGTACCTTCAGTGCTACCGAAATTTTGTCATGTTGCGCAGTGTCTTTATAGACTGTAGAGCTTTGTTTGCGCCTTGTCGCATTGTCGCGTTTGTTTTGGCAGGAGAAGCTTGCTTCTAGAGATGACAACATACAGGATATATTTGCTTTTCAGTAGTAAACTAACATATATATGTACGAGTATATACACTGTTACAGAAGTAGGAATAGGAGGCAGACAAAGAGTTTTCAAGAAAACGTAAAGGAGATTTATTTATGTACAATACTACAGGAGGTCTACGTGTCCTGTTGATTTATTTATGTACAATACTACAGGAGGTCTACGTGTCCTGTTGAAGGAAGTCATTTCTTTTCTTTTTTTCTTTTTTTTACAAAAAATAACTGGCGCAATCTCTCAAAGAATATGAAGCTACATTGAATGAAGTTTCCTCGATAACCTACGTTTATTTTGAAGCGGCAGGCAGCAGTCTGTATCGTGTACGGTTTTTTAGGCGTTGATACATTTTGGGTGTTGTCATCGTTTACAATGTTTACATCGTTACAATATGTACGTTACATCGCCTACAAGCTGCAGACTTGACGTGGTCTGCACGACGCAGAAACTGTCGTTCAGGAATGGGTGCGGCTCTTCCTCAGGCTTGCAGTCTGCGTCCTCTGTATCACAAGAGGGCGCGGCAGATACTTTCAAATGATCTCACTATATATATTCTACAGCTGCAGAGATGCATGGTATTCTGAAGTGATTGGAGTTTATAGATTCCTGTTCACCTGAAAAGCTAATACTGCTACCTGACTCATGGGCCCATCTGGGCAGAATCCCTGGACTTGTGCTGCGCTCTGTAAAACTACGACCTTCTTTAAAATTCAAATTACATACATTACCAGGTACTTTTGGCTGACCAGGACGTCATTTTTCAGTGTACTCCTGGGTGTGTCGTAATGAGGAAAAGAAGGACAGCAGATGCTGCTGCACTTGCTGCCCATGTCAACAAAATACGTCACATTGTACAGTTCACTCAGAGTGATGCCAATTTTCTTCTACTTGAAACTAAACGGATCAAGTTGCTCCAATATCGATGATACCATGCACGAATACCTGACTGTTACCGACCCTTAAAGGAAGTATTACATCTTACATGCTGTGATCAGTTCTTACTCATCCTTAATGCAAGTAATACAGTATAGTTCATCAGATCGTTGTTCTTTTTAGGCTTAGCGCATATCCACGGGGGTTCGAACCTCAGCCTGTGAGGTGAGCGCTTTTGGCACGCAAAATTACACATTTTAGTGCCATTGGTACGCGCTAGGGGCCGTTAGTTCTCGCATTGTTTGTCAGATGGCGCCACCGTCGCCCGTAGTTACACTTGCCACCACCAGGGGGCGCCACTATATCAAACATTGCCCCCAGGGTTTAGCGAGAGCTTAGCGCGCATATTTTTCAAATTTAGTCGGCGCGGTTGTTGGTAAATGGCGTCGCCACCGTCTTTGCCGCATGACCTCGTATCCACCAGAGGGCGTTGCGTCCTATGTGGCGTCACGCCCGTGGCATGCCCGATGCACTCAGCCATTATCCCGATTCATCACCTAATCGATTCGTCATCATCATCTACCCCTCTGGGCACCTCATCCATTGCTATGGGTTACTTTATTTCCTGCTCTACCCGACTGCAACAAGAAGTCTTGAAGTAAGTAGTATCCGAAGTGGTGCACCAATGCTTCTCTACACGCTTGAAGCACATGCTACCTCGCATGAAGGAGGTGCATTGGGAAAGATTAAGGCTTTGGACAGTATTACCTGTCGAGACAGAGGCTCGGGATATGATACTGTTTGGTGAAAATAAACCTTCGTCAGAACGAATTTGTCAGTCGTTATTCATTCGCGATGGGGGAACACATGAAATTCCAACATCCTCTGCGTATTCTTATCTTGGGGGCCTCTACTTGTGGCAAGACAACCTTAACGCAGAATATCGTTAGACACCTCGATTTTTTTGCTGTTACACCTCAGAAAATTATTTAAATGCAGAAATTTTCTGCTAGGTGGGAAGACAATTTTGGCCGCGTAGACATTGTGAGTGAGTTACCCTCCAGATTGAGATGAGAGATACCTCACTCTCATAGTTATCGACAACAAGATCACGCAGAAGGGTGTGCTGGCATAGGTAGAGTCACTCTGTGTACGTACTAGCCATCATAAGAACGCGTCAGTTATTCAAATCACTCAAGCTATGTTCTATCACAACGCATCGTTTCGAACGATATCTATGAACGCGTTCACATAATCTTGCTCCGGAACGCGAGATCTATACAGCAGATTGAAACTTTTGGACACCAAGTTTTTGGACGGTATCGCCTCCCCTATTTTCTCGATGCATATAAGCAATCAATATGCATACCATATGGGTACTTAACGGTCGACCTCCACGCGTAAATGCCATCATCCCTTAGTTTCCGAACGGGTATCTTACCACAGGAGTAATAGTACTTGTTTACTCCCACAGATGAGTAAGAGACGAGATCAATCCACCCATTGTTTACGTGAAAGATTTGTCAGGGCGCGAAATTCACCGATCGTTCTACAAGCAGGAATTGCAACCAGCTGTACAATGATTGAAAACGATTCTGCATTTTCTTGCTGTCAAACGCCCTCTCTAACACGCTCTCTAACTCTAACACGCCTAACGATTTTACCATAACTTTAGATAAACCACTTCACCTGGACGACTTTTATATGGTCGGGTTAGAGAGACTCTCTCTACCCAACACTTTTCTGAATGTCAATCACGCACCCAATAATTGGATATCCATAATATCAGGCGACAATCAAATGATACGAGTCACGTTCGAAAACACGAAGGGGCTATTGAAAAAAATCTTTCCCTAACACGGAATAGAAAGCCGATGCGACGGAAACTGCTACAAGTTCAAGCTACAATAGCACATAACCAGGGTTACTTTCGTTGGCAAGCCCCTCTACACGGCTTTTGGGATCGACGGTATCAAACACGGTGTATTAAGGGCTGCTCCGGGACCACCTGTGGCAAACACGATTCTATTATCTGAAGAGAAAGCCTGCTCGATACATATTCGTCACACCACACGTGTTCCACACGACATCCCGGAGATATTTTGACTCCCCTGTCATTGATAATTAAAGAGTCCAATGACTACTTTGAAAGAACAAAGGATACTAAATCTAGAAGAGAATATCAAGACAACACTTACTCGCTTACTCTTCCACACAATTTCACTCTCACATCCGACTTCCTGGAGATAAATCAAATGAAAAACATTGTACTGGATGGGGAGCAGAAGCACATGAGGTATAATCCCATAGTGAAAGCCTATATCATTAACATACACAAGCAAGCACTGGACACGGAAGGTCACTGCCAAAAAAGTATTACTTGAAACCCGACGCACTCGTAGCCACGATGATCAACGCTTGCTTGAATCCAAAAGTGACAGTCGCCTATAACCCCTGGACGAGGAGGTGCTCGTTGCTTTTGAAGCAAGAAAATGTAACGATCGTTTTATCTGAACGCTTCGCATATTTGCTAGGCTTTGGAGCTCAAAGTACGTTCACGGATAAATCAACGTTGGGCGTCAATGACGTCACAATCGACATCCCCATCAGCTGTATCCTGGTTTATTCCGACCTCATTGTTCCTTTCGTGGTGGGAAACAGGCGCCACCCCATTCTGAAACTCATTCCATTCATATACGATCGAACTAAAGAGCAACTCAGTTTTTCCTTCCTACCTGTGCAGTACTTTAATCTAGCGCAACACGAAATTGTGGAAGATCTACTTTATCATTGCACCTAAAAAAAAACAAAAAACGAATGCACCTTAAAAGAGTGTCGGTGTACGGTTTGGGTGTTCCCACCATATACAAATCGCATCTGTATCAGAGAGGGCGTGATTTCTTTTCCCAGTTGGGGCGATTCGCTATTCCTTCATTCAAGCGCGTTGTTCCACAGATTCAACGCGTAGCAAACTGGGCTGCCAAGTGGGTTGCGGAAAACATTACGCAAGGTGACAGCTTTGGAAGAGTGCTAAAACGTTCGGTTAGGGATATGGGAGGGAAAATACTGGAACCCTCGGATGATGTGCAGCCTAGAGAAAGAGGGGGAGGAGGATTCCATCGAATGATGTGTTTGATCGCATAAATCACGCGGGTTGCGTGACAGGTGCTTAGTTCCACGATGGACGCGATAAACGCGGTACACCTAGACACGCCGCTGCTTGATAAGTCCAAGACGGAATTATTGTCACTACCAGGCACACAATGGCATATATTGAAAAAGGAAAGCGACGTATTTTACCCCGTAGCTGATATATCGTCTGTATTAGAATTTCAATTGGCAAATTGGGGTCGCCACTATCTGGACTTGAACTCTGCCTACTTTGTAACAAAGGTACGCATTGTTCGTAACGATGTTTCTTTGCCATTGTCCAAAGTAAGTACAGCCGTAACCTACGATGAGGTCTACCCCGTAAACGCGTTCGCTCGCTCGCTTTTGAAGAATTTATCCGTTTTTCTCAACCAAACCATGACCTCGAATAACAACTTGCTGTAGAAGTTATCTAGATATTCTGCTTCAAGCGAGCACCACGGAGTAAAACACTGTGTATAAAGCTGGTTTGTACACGCAAGAAGGGGCTCAACAGATTGAAAATAATATCCCCGCACCTGGCCCTGCCAAAAGATACAACGTCACAAAGGGGAGGCAAGATCATCAACCTAGTATCCAAGATCAACTCGGACGTATTCCTACAATCTAAGTTACTACTGCCCGAAGTGGATGTGCGACTCATTTTCTACCAAAATTCTGACGAGTTTCGATCAATGTACACGGATCGAGAAATGCATGAGCACAAGCTGGAAATCAAAAGTTGTATATATTGGCCAAATTTATTGGCCACGAACCCAAACTACAACGTTGAAAAGCACTCTACGTGTTAGCCGGAAGCAAAACACATGTCCGTTCGATGTCTGTCGGGACGACGACGACGACGACTAAATGATGATGATGATAGTGGGGACTGTCGGGAGTATGGACGTCTGCTCTGAAGATTTAATTCCTGAACGCATTCCATCCAATGCGGTCCTATCGTTTTTCTCACTTTGGCATGCCAAGGTGACTTCAAGCGGGACACGTATCGGCTTACCAACATGCGACCTCGAATCTGCAACACGCATCATCAATGGAGTGCAGCGAGTCAACACGTTTGACTTCGACAATAACCTGAATCGTCAAACCTATTTCAACTTCTTGTAGCAACTGTGTGAAAAGCACGCGCAATATGAATAGACCAGTACGTCAAGAAGAAATTGTAGTTGTATTGAGTTAGTCATCTCTCTCTTTCTTTGTCCTATATTAGATTCCCTTCGTTGTCCTTTTTTGTAGTGCCTCGATGGGATTCAATGTTGATATCAACGAGGAACCTCGCACGTTCCACGATCACGTGAAAATATCGTACCCTAATGTGGACACCACTTTCATACCGTTCTTCCCACAGAGGACAGAAAGAAGTGGAGACGGCGTAGCGCGATATTTACCGGGCAAAAGTGTGGAGGAAGTACGTCATGATACCGGGCAGTCACGTGACTTTTTCCAACCGCCCGCATGCGTGGGAAAGGCTTCCGCTCGTCTGCCAGAGGAGCAGGCGGTAATGCTAATTTTGATGAGAAAAGCGTGGGATTTCGATACCCTTGGTGAAATCCTTTAAAAGCTGGCTTGGTGAACAGAAATGCTCCTCAGTGTTTTCTAGTTATGTGAACATCCCATGTCAAAGGGTGGAGTACTTTCTTGAATGTCATATTCTTGCTAATGCGCGAGAGGAAATGCTTGAAGTCACGTGGCTTCTCTTCCCGGTATAGTTGCCATCTTCGGCGTCAGGTTTCGCTCTGTTAATTCGTCTCCTCTTAATTCTTTCCTCCATGGTTCTTCCAAACGCGTGGTGCGTTCAGAGGTATCGTTTTTTCATTCTCAATATTGTCGTCTGTTCACGATCCTGGATTAGAGGACTTGCAGCAGTATTTAATTAACTATTTTCATTTAATGACGGCTATTCTGCACGTGCAAACAATTCCTTTTCGATTCCCTGTCTCTTCTAATGCATTAATGGTTAAAAATGTACATGGGGACGTTAGCAGGTATATCGCTCATTTCATGCTTTTTCTCGCGAGATACATAACACCACAGATATCGGAGAGGCGCTCTTAACTGTGATTCTAGAATATAACAATCGTCGGGAAAATTATCCGGGGGGACGGCAGTGGCTTTGTGTCCGCTGAAGTCCAAAACGTTCAAATATGTATTTCCAAGGTAAAAACAAAGAAAATTCAGTTGCGGTGGAACTCTTCCCGCTGGCTTGGCGAAGCATAACATTGCTCTGAAAAACATCCACCTACCACGACACATTAAAGGAGTTGCGACAGATCTTTTCAAGAAATATGTAATAAATGTACGACGTGAATCAAGCAGGACCCTGCAAACTTCACATATAACACATGTTTCAAAGTTCTGCTTATTTGCAGTGAAAAAAAATATTTTCCAATACCGAAACTGACGAAGCAATGACGGCACAATGGAAAACAACATAGTGGACATCCGAGTGCTCCGAGTTGAATAGGAGCGCCCTCAAACGCCGCATCTCGACAAGGACGCTAGTTTCGCTGCAGCATGCTGCTAGACGTCGCGAAAACAAACAATGAGGTGACGCTAAGGGCGTCTACACGTGCATTCCCCTTTCACTTCCTTTGGTGCTTGATCACGTGCCTCCACTAGCCTTTCGACAGGCAGCGCGGTCTGTCATCATAGCAGCAGTGTTGCCTGGTTCATTTTGAGGCACCGTGCAGCACCCAGGCAAATTGAAATTCGATATCTTTACAAGTAAAGAGGTTTGGAAAGCATGATTTTGCACACAACATTTCGAAAACGTAAACTTGTGATATATGCTATGTAATTTTGATTCTAATCAACTCTCGCAATCCCTTTAATAATCAATGCTCTAAATACAACACGCTCGCATTTCTCCCCTTCCCCCCGCGCAGAAGCTTGATTCGTGGAAGAAGTGCGAGCAGCATGCTGAGGAGCACTGGTGGCCTGACGGGTTCCCCGTTTCCCATTCCGATCTGAACGAATTAGAGACATCATGAAACAAAATCGCTATGTACGTGTACGAGTATGTTGACGAGGGATTGCACATGTCGCGAACCCCAACAATTGTATCTGAAGACAGATACTCTATTACATGCTGACATGATACAGAATTTCAGATGCATGTACTACAGCACACGTGGGCTGGAGTTGCTTCATTGCGTCCCTCTAGCCTCCTATTGTGGCAATGTGCTCTAAAATTTACCTATGCAATATTAGAACTGATTATTGATGAAGACATGTATAAAACCATTGAATCAGAGGATAGAGGAGATCTGACAGATGAGCAAACAGTATTTACATGCAACTAACCCACTGTGCAGTAGATATGATCCCGAGAAGAAAGAGGTCTACATATCCTACATCGGCTGTAACAACCTCTATGGTTACACTATGATCAAACACCTTCCAGTCGGCGATTTTTGTGGGTCGAGGATTTTAGTGTCGCGGATTTTATGCGTCATCCAGTGGACTCGGATGTAGGATACGTATACGTGTGCGAGTATCCAAAATCTATTGACGTGCTGACGCTGCACTGCCCTCTAGCTCCCGCGAAAACCACAGTGCCGAAAGAATGGTTCATATCAACGCGAGCTGCTCGAAGAACTAATGTACAAGCCCGTTCACAGTAGATAGCTCTTGCTCACGTGCACGGACAAAGTCGACTACGTTATTCACTACGCACTACTTGCTTTGTACTGTAGACTAGGTATGAAGGTGACCAAAATTCACAAAATTTTAAAGTTCCGCCAGGCATCATTTCTTCGTCCGAGGACAATATGGATCGTCGAGGACAACACGGATCTAAGCGTGGCTTCACACACAACATTCGAAAAACAATTCTATAAGCTGATGAATAACACTGTCTTTAGACAGACGCTCTTAAACAAATTCAACATGAGAGACATTCGAGTAGCTTTCGATGGTGAGTTGG
>JARGYV010087720.1:0-18557 GCA_029532675.1 Ornithodoros moubata
AAGCGCCCACCTCACGGACTGAAGTTCGAACCCCCGTGGAGCCGGCCTGGGCCTAAAAATAATGCTCTAGTGATTAACTTCTTAATACTACTAACCGCGACAGTTATCATCCCTGAGCATATGTTAATGGTATCCACCAGTCGACAAGCAGTAGACAATGTAATCGATGCCCTCAAGAGAAAACAAAATAACTTCAAGGTTCCTGTGGAACGAGATACATCTTCGAACTTGAGGTGCATGAGCCGAGACAGGGAGCGACAAAAGACCACCCTTACTCAGAAAAAAAAGTACTTGAGCAGGGCTTCAACGTGGACGACTGAAAAGCAGTCAGAACGCCCATGGAACAGAATCAGGTCAAGAAAGTGGGTCGACAAGTAACTACCACAACTGGAACTTATGCAAAACTACCATAGCAATGTCTAATCGGAAGAACCACTGGCACAAAATCCTACACTACAGCCGCTGTTAACTGCATGAGGCAGATGTGGTTAGCCTTCTAGGTCTGACCCATCTTACAGCTTGCAATACAAAGTACTAGAGCCAATAGAAAGAACTGCACTATAACACTGGAGGATGCCTAAACAAGAGCTGTGTTACTTCAAAGGCTTACAAAACGGAGCAATGACTTCCACTGCGTGCGGAAAGTCAATCGTAAGACGCTTTGTGAGCAAGTAAACTTTGCATTGAAGAAAAATGTTGCAAACTTAATCTCGATTCTACATAAAGTTCATCACAAACATCGGACTACTGGCTTCCCCGTAGACAACTGAGGTCGCCAAGACCCATCGAGCTGAACACCAGCCCTGATCATCACGTTCATACTTAATTCCACACACCGCGTGGTAATGGAGTAGGTTACCGCACTAGGAGTGGTGAAACTCACTACATCATTATCATCATGTTGTTGTTGGTCCAAAACACAGAATCATAGAGGCCGGTGTGCTATCTGAACGCCGTATTAACTTTAAACAGAGATCATGTTCTCTCTAAGAATAAACCCAATTCAATACCACAAACACGTGTGTTTTGTAACAAACGTATTTTCACATCGACATTTCAATACATTCCCTGTTATATAAGACGCGTGCGGAAGACGTGCATTTGAAATAGCACGAGATATTGCTGTCCACTGATGTTCAGGGTATCATGTGGTCATGTTTTCTGCTGTGTAAGGTTTTCTTCGTTGCCTCTGGTGTCCGGGCTATTTCCAATCATCGCCTTTCTGAAAGCCGCGCGCAATCCGCACGAACTGTAGTTCATCCCTGCTTCTTCATCTTTCATCCCTTATTCACATCAGCTATTCAGCAATGAGACAGAGAGCTGCTGCTGCGACAGCGAATCTTCTCGTCGCGACGTTACCATTTATCTTTTGTTGTGTACTTCGCGCTAGAAGAAAATAGGTTCGTGCGCATGTTGCATTGTTCGAGCCCGCTCCGCCACATTTTCTACGCCTGCGAAACAAATGACCGTTCTCGACGTTTCTTTGCAGCTTGTGGACACAGGGCGGGCTGATGGGCGCAAGGGCGAATGCCAGACATCCATTGAACGCTCGCGATTAACCCTTTCGTGCTGACCAGCGCTCCTTTAATCCCAGACTTCTGTCGGGGTATAAAATCAGAAAATGCCAGTCACTACATTCAAACGGGAAGAATGTGGATATCCGACTTTGGGGAGGACATGTGTGTCTCAATACCGGACACGCGCAAGGACTCCCGCAGGAGATTTGATGGTTGACAGTATAGGCATGCTAGGAACTTGTTCTTGTGTCCTGCTGAAGCAGTTGCGCGTCCTTCCTAGTATTCAATGACACGAAACGCTCTGAGGCTAAGGTAGGAAACGAGGTATAGGCTCCGTGACTGGCCTGTTATTTTGAGCGTCTCTGACCTTCATGTAATTACAGAACTTCAGTACAAATTATGGTCTCAGATTTTTGGTACAAATAGTTCTTTCTAGTTCATGTGGTTCATCTCAGTTTGGTAGAAGCAGTTGTTTAGGGAGAGAAAGGGATGGCATTGTCCTTTTCGATAGTATCGAGTTATCGCTCTTTTCTGGAGCGGTCGCTACACATCTGTTCCTTAAATTGTGTGTCAAACATGCATTGTTGGGGAAATTGCCGATAATAACACGCAGTGACATGGTAACTCAACAAAGAAGAGGGATAGTAATGGTGATATATATGGAGGGACCTTCCTTACTGCATGACAGTGACCTGTACATCTTAATATTCAGGAACAAATCGAACTTCACCAGAATCGGTTCAAAACTGAGTTGGAAAGAAGAAATGCAAAAAGCTATTCCCAGGTACAAGGCCTGGGGCCAAAGTAAGAGACACGAGACACATTTAGATTGAAATAATATAAAGCCACACGAATGAGGTGAAAATAAAGATTGACAGCCTTCGGAAGGTATGTACGGACAAGATGAAGCGGGCTGCCTGATATATATAACTGGCTGCAGCAAAGCCTCGGGCACTGTGACATGGACCACGGCAGCGCGTGTCAAAGCTGAGCGCCGCGAGCTCTAGCGGAGACCCCGGGTTTTAATCATACTCTTGGACTCAATTACTTGTCGCTGTTCCTAGTAGTATCGGCACCCCCGCCACGATGAATATGTACTGAATACATGGAATGCACCCGAGTGCTACAAGAGGTGAAAAAAGAACTCACTCAGAACCATTTCATTGTTCACAGGCATCTGATGACTACTGGCGTAATCCAATGTGTGGCCGCGATTTTGTTTTTTTGACAAAAACACACTCCCGGTCGGCACAACCTATCGAAATGTCCACGCAAAAAAAAATGTGCGCCATAGCCGAGACACTGTCGTGCTTGATGCACCAATTCAGGGCGCGAACAAAGTGCTGACACTAGGTTGTTATCTCGTTGGTATTTGAAGCAACGTCGGGAAGCTTGATAACGTTGCAGCTTTGCGCAAGAACATTGTGGTGAGTGCTGACACTCAGCAGAAGCAGGCGCCCCTTGTTGATAACGGCTAGCGTGATCGCTGGTGGCGTTAACACAATAATACATACCTGCGACACGTTCTCTGTTCTTCCGCCGCGTTCTCAACGTCTGGTAACTGTTTCGCAGATATTTCAGCTGTCCTATACCGTATCATTGGAAGCTAACACATATGTGCCGTCCCCATTTGACGAACATACATTATTATCATTATGGGCGCGGTCTGCAACCGTGGTGCTGTCCGCTTCGCAAGAAAGCGATTAGCATGAAATACGTATGGGTTTGCTATTTTTTTCTGTCATACGAGAGCCAATTTAGTCTCAGCCACAAAAAGAAACGAGGGAGAACATTATAATGATCAGCAGGGGAAAAAGAGGAGAACAATACAAAAAATTGCATTAGAATTGTTCCCCTTAAGCTATGCAGCGACCTTTTCACTTCACTATACGCATTTCTTTTCGATTTGTCAATGCCCATCGTATGAACATCTGGGAAGCTGGAAATTTTGTGAGCCACTCGGAGAAGACATTTTTCTCTCTTTTCGCGTTGAAATTTGCACGTCGAAGCCCTTCGGGAATTCTTCCTGCTCCTTGTCGTGCATAATGTTATTCCACCTCGCCATTCTGCGTACTTTGTTAATGACGGATGATTAATGTGTCTCAAGCGCGACTCCCAGACGTACGAGGTAGCATAGCTAATATTTCAGTTCACGTGAGCGGCTCGCTACGAGCAGTAACTATGCTTAGGAGTATCAGCAGCATCGGAGCTTCAAAGCCCAGGAAGATGATGGGAAGGTCTTCCGTCTAAAGGTCAGCTCTACAAACAGCGCATAGGGCAGCTTTCAGGTGGTGATGCAGACGCTCCACCATACCGTTGGCGGAAGAATAGTACGCTGTTGGCAGTACTTGATGCCAAGGAGACGACAGACTTGTCTGAAAATGTCGCATTCGAACTGCCGACTTCTGTCGGTAGTGATTGTTGAGGGGACTGCGAAACGAGATATCCAGTTGCAGAGGAAGGTAGTTACTACAGTCTGGGTAGCGATGTCGGGGATATCCGGCCAACTGGTGTGTGTATTGTCATCAGGTAGAGGAGCTACCTACTCAGGAGGTAGGCCTCTTTACACGTGTAGTACCATTACTCTAGAAACCAGATAACAACTCCACCCGAAGGCAGCTTGCTGTGCGTACCTGCCATACCATGCGAACAATCCAGAACTCAGGAAGAGTCGCTTCCTGAGTTCTGAGTTCGCCTGGCCAGTACTGTCCTAGCTCGAGAGCTAAAAGCTGGTAGATCTGTCGACGCAGGAGAGGGGGAAGCGGTGGCCCCGTGCAGGAGGAACGAGCACGACGATATCTATATGCGCATGGTCGAACCAAGCATCTGGTGACACGAAGGCAACTGGACTGTTTTTCTGTGGCGCTGCACCTTGGATCGTTGGCAGGCTAGAGATGGTCTGACCCAATCAGCAATGTCTTGGTTCATGGAAGGCCAGATGTGTCGGGCTTTGATTAGCTTTCTCGATGCGTGGACATCAGGGTGCACTAGACCACGCAAGCGGTTGAAAGCTGCATGACGGAACGAGGATAGAAAATATGATCTAGGCGTACACGAGAAAGCGTAACAGAACATCGGACGGAACACGAAAGCCCTGAAAATGAGACGTCTGAAAACGCTGAAATTGTAAAAATTACTAACGCTAACTTGCATTTACGGGACGCAAGTTCGTACCGACGTTTTCTCTACTAATTGCAGGTAATGACCTTACAAACATAATTTCCGGCTATATAGCAAGCGCGCACTCAGGAGAACTGAGAAGAACGTTGCCAGACGGTCAGCGACGACGACATCACGGCGTATCTGTTGTCTACAAGGTCATCGCGCGTCCGCCTTGGACGGTAATGAAGGCGAATGTTCTCTCTAAATGGATTTATGGCACCATTAGCATAGGCGATCCCGTCTCACGTTAACGAACGCACGTACCAGCTCCTAACGTATGCGCTGCCAGGCCTCTGTACGAACGCCGCTGACATCAGCTGAGTAAATACTGTAGCAGTTTTGTTTGCCAGGACAACTCGGTTTACAGTGACAGCCAACGTCTGAAGGGTCACATAGCGGCAATCGTGAGTGTGCGAATTACTGGAACTTCGATCACTGATTGTCTAATTGTAAAAACAGTGTGGAACCGTCAGTTTCCTCAGAATCGTGCACGTCTGCAGATGAATGGCTGGACGGATTTAGGGGGAAAAGAAAAGAAAAAGGAGGTGTAAGACCGCGTGCTTGCGAGTGACTTTTCCAGTACGATAAGTCTGTTTCACAATGTCAGGTCATTGCAGTATTAATATTTGTCAGTGGAATTTGTGTCCTTAATTAAGGAACCTCAGCATGGCCGAGAGCGCTAGATCTCGTTGCCCGTTCGGCCAAGAACCTCCAAGCATTGGAAGGACGAGTTTCCAGTCGATACCGCGCACATAACAATCGACATCGTCAGCATAACAGCACGAACTACAGCATCGTCGTCAATATAACTGCTGCGCCATTAAAGTATGAATCAATCATTACCTAAAAAAATTCGATTCCAGGAGCGTTCCAGTAATCTCTCTGGAAGGGTCAGCTGAGCTTTAAAAATACTTGTTGCGCCGTGGGAATATGTAGTAAGCCTAGTTCTCTTTCGAAGCCTTCCTGGGAAACGGGGCGCGCAAGGCAAAATATGAGAATGGCTCAATTACGCCATTGCTCAATGAGCACCCATATCAGAACCCAAAGAGACAAGCGGCGAGGTGGACTGGGCTAAGACGTCACTCATTCCACGCATAGATTGGGAGCTTCTGGGTTCAAATCCCACCGCCGGCTGTGCTGCCTGGCGTTTTCCGTGGGTTTCCCTCAGAGACGTCCCACAGTCGGCACAGGACCCACGCTCAACCCCCGATCTCCCGCTCATTCCTACTTACCTATCTCAACCTGTCCTCATCTGTACGGTGTTCATGGCTATAGTTTCCTCACGGCGCTAACAAGTAATTAAGAGAAAAAACTCATGGACAATCGCATACATCCGGACCTCCACCCTTATGCGAACTGCTGAACAAGGACAAACGCAGATTTCTGTCTTGCATGTTGAAGACATGGGCCCAGTAACAGCCGTACTCGCAGCAGTTCTTTCGCATTCCAGACTATTTAACAAGTTCGCCTGACAGAACATGTAACTTTCAACCGCAAGTTTACCTCAATAACACAGAATGAAAATATGATACTCGTATATGCCAACTCTCTGAGACAACAACTTCTCTGAGATAATCAGGCTCTCCCGCAGACATACCTAGAAGAGGATGCCTGCCATATACACCACTTTCTTGTCAATCAGTGCAGCTTCCACTATCTCAACGATACGTTCTTCTGTTGGCCTGCCTTTCCATTTTGCATTATTCTAGTAAACTTTGGTTTAGAGTTTGGTGCGTCGTGTGTCTCTCTTTGCCTTCGTTCTTCTTGGCTGCGTTTCGTCTAAGCAATAAACAAATACTAACTGACCCATTTTAACTTCATTAAACTTCAATTGAGCATCGTAAATTTATTTCATAAAGATGTGTAGTGGGGTAGGGTATAGTCTTTAAAGCGGTGAAACACGAAATGACTCCTTGCATATTACGTTCCAGCCCCACAGCCACTCTTACAAATCATCGGCATTCATCATCATCATGATCAATGGTAGTAAAGCTGCTCCATCATTACAATGAAATCACAAATTACATTATCTGAGATAACAAAGAGTTCTTCCCATTGGACAGTAGTCGGGAAGGCAAAGAGATGGAGATACGTGGGACAACACAGCCCTGAGTGAAAGTTTAGCGCAATTGTTTGGTTGGTTGTTCCTCTTCTTCATTGGAAAGTTCGTTTAGTGTTTTCTTGTGCTTGTTAACGTAAATTTACAATTCATTTTCTTCTTTTTATCTGCGTAGAAGTCCCCTTCGGAGTGATGAGCCGTTGAGGGTAGTAGATCGCCTACACTTTTACAATATACATATCAAGAATACAGTTCTAAGTACCATTACTTTTTAAACTCTCCAGCACTTATGTGTTGCTTTGCAATCTGTGGTCTGCTGTTCATCCGCAGCATCTACTCCGGAGGTATGGAAGAAACAAAGGTTCAAGAACAGATCCAAACTGAGGCCGAAATATTGCTGGGGCAGACAGGAAAGTACTGGATGAACGTATCTTGTCGGAACATACTGGGTATCGACTTCTGGGCTTACGGAAAAGCGGATGCGGGTCGTCAGGAAAGGAGAATATACACGAAGCATTGCTAGAGGTGGCCTTCTTGGGCCAGCTACGCCATGATCATAACGACTTGGTTTCACGTAACGAACATATTACGCGTAGCCCGTTCACTTCCTACACTTTAGACTGCATTAGAGTCGATAAAAAAAGAAGAAAAGCACTCGGCGTAAATGCAGCAATGCTGATATAACGCTCCTGTTGCAGGCTGGTCAGATTTCAACGAAAAGGGAAGTTAACGATAACGACTCAGAAAATAGAAGGAAGAGACATAAAAACTAAAACGATTTAAGATGAATACCTAAGATGTGAGAAAGACAGAGAGGGCTATCATGCTTTATAGAAGTGAAAAAAATCATATGTAAGATAAGAAGAGCTAAGAGGGTTATGTTCTATGAACCACATATGATCAAGCTGCCAAAGTTGGCAGCGCTCCGCTGGAAAGCGATAAAGCAGCAGGAACCTGTTCCCACAGAGAACGTTTCGCTATGCGGCGCTAGAAAAAGAGCGCTTCATTTGCTTCCTCGCACGACTGAAAAGTGCTGTACGAATTGTGTGAGTTAAGCCCTTTTCAACTCTATGCTCAATGTTTGATCTTGGTAAGCTTTTGTGACTGAGCAGCCCACACGTGACGGAAGTTTCGGGATTTTTGTTTTTTAGGCATCGTAGGACTCTATGATGGTAGCGCACTTTTCCATTGCATAGCTGGTGTGTTATATTGCGATAAAGCGTCGAACGATACTGGAGTTTAAGGCAACCATTGTATACACGCCGATGGAAGGGATTTGTGTCAATGCATCGCGCCGTCAACGGGATCTCGCAAGAACTGAGCGGGCAAAGCTGCACTCTCTGTAGCGCAGGTGGGAACAAGAAGGCTAAAAAAATGGTTTTTATTCTGTCGATGTTTCCTAGAGCCATGCGGCTACGAGTTGTATATAAAAACGAGTTTAACCAGGCAGAAGACAGCGCTAGTCTGTATCTGAAATCAATGCAGAAGAAGGAAGCTGCCATCAAGCCGAAGGGAAACGTATCAATAGACCCAATGCGAATGGGCAAGTAAAGACCCAGCAGCCGACGACATCGAGCATACCAAGTCTCGGCGGATGCTAATGTGTTTGTGTCTGTTTTGCCAATGAAAAAAACCGGCTTTGTACCCCTGTAAAGCGTGCTTTGCCTGGAGGGCTTCTGTGTTGTGTGGCGTAGCGCACTAACAGAGGAAGTGGTCTAGGTACCACTCATTGGTCTAGAGGTAGAACGACTTCACCTAGATTTTCGCTGAGAATCTTCAAAGCCCGATATTCATGTCTTTATTTATACAACTTCGTTATTTTATTTTTATTTTTTAACAAGAGGCAACATGAGAGGTTTCAACGATCGCTCAGAGTCTTTTCCAAAGTCCTCAGTTCCCCAATGGCATCTCCTCCCTCCTTGGCATAGCACGCAACCAGGAGTTCCTATCCAGCAGCACGGAACGACAAGCACGCCGCATCGATGCTCAGATGCTCATCGAGACGTTTCGAGCAGCCGTTACTTGGCTCTTCAGAAACTTTTCAAAGGTCCTTTCTATACGAAGTAGTTGTGGCGAAATTTTGCCACCAGAAGAACACGTAGCACGTATAAGTGCGCGTGACGTCACAGAACAATTGAGGCCACTCTTGCATATGAAATGCGCATCGCTGATTCACCAAATAAGTTGTCCGTCGTGTGCAGCAACTGTGCATTTTTGAAGAGATGGTCACGTACTGCACGATCATGCTGGTCAAGAGGTTGTATCTGCTTCAAGGGGCTTGTTGAGCGGTTGCTCGTCATCTAAACTTTTGTGCCGGACGCCAGCTTTGAGAGTTCACTTTATGCCGCAATGGGCATATATGCAGCGTCATGTATGATAGAGACTATATGATAGTTCATGGGGTTTCACGTGTTATCGTTGATTATCGTTGAGGGAAAGGATGGAAGCTCATGTGGTATTCGTAGTCTAACTAATTACTTTTGAGCGAAAGGAAAATCTGCTGCGTACAGCTCACAACATGACTTGCAAACTTATGTGGTATTCCTGGTCTTATCGGATGTTGTGGAGCTGACCACAACGGGTCACAACTCTATATTGCGTCATATACTAAAAAAACTGGAGAAAACCTACATCTGATTTCAATAAAACATTATATACCCAGTTATAAAGACATTAATTTACTTAAAAAGAAAAAAAAGGCAACAAACGTTTTCGTAAAGTTAGATACTCAAAGATACTCAAGCCAAGGATACTTGACACAACTTCGGTGTTCCTCGTAACGTATGAAGCTACGATATCATAAAATCTATTTTTCATGAACACCCCACAACAATTGATCATCACTCATCATGTACTCACACAGACGATCAGCACGGTGTGATTGTAGCAGGGAAGGACACCCATGGGAAAGACAACAAGAGAGATATTCATATCAGAGGTTAGGCACGAAGGAAGAAGGGCATCGTACAAAGTGTTTCTTTCAATAACATGTTGAAACTGCCAATCGAAATAATAGCACACCTCCAAGATTCTTGTTCTTTCTTTTGATTATTATTTTCTTGGGAGGGTCCACATGTTTTTGCAGTTGTCGTTCAATGCGTTTCGCTGGGTAATGAAAATCATAGAAAAAGAGAAGAGAGCGCTTTAAGAGTAAACAGAAAAAAAGTAACACATAAAACTGAAAAAAATGGCTTCAAAGTACAGCAGATTTTTTCAAGCATATTGGGGAGCAACAGAGGAATAAATCACATGGCAGACTTCGAGGGTAACTGTCTTCACTGTGCGGCATTATAAGAGCCGCTGATGAAAGCAGATACACCCACACATAACAGATTGTGTAGCACACGAGATCCAAAATGCGTAATCAGGACCCAGAATAAAACTAATTATAGTTTCGCCCATTACACATTATGATTAGGGTGAAAGACGGTGAAAGATATGGCGACGTCAACAAACCATTCTCCTGTCTTCCATCACAAACAGTCTTCCCGCCATGCCAACTCATAAATCACTCTTAAAGAACATGACCATCGAGATCAGGAACAACTGACTTGACATAAAAAACACTATGGTGGGCGCAGACACACGCGCTACAGCAGGCTGTCTCCTGGCGAGCAATAACTTCGGCTTCTGGACTTCTGTTTTTATGCGCTCTATGCAACCAAGAAACACAACCGCACAGGAAATTATTCCTCATTGCTATTCAGCGGGCGTTTCTGCATGCATAAAGAATGCATCTCTTTCCTTTCTTTGCTCTCAATATCGCTTTGTCTTTTTCACTATCTGAGTTGTTACACATTGCTGTTTGCTCTGGAGTACCAGTCTGTTCAAATAGAATGAGGTGATGGTGGTAAGGATGACATGGCTTGCGGAACTTCATCACATCATTCAGAATGGTAAGACTATGTCGTCTGAAGACGGGAATTTTTCACAGTAAAGGTTCTTGACCACTTCGTCCTTCCATTAATCAAATGGAAGAAACTGTGCCTTCTTGCCTCCGTACACTTCCTAAAGTCTCCAATTCCGAACAGGGAGAGCGCTTGATCCGCCCAGTGGCGCTTTTCGCATACAACGCTTTTCCTTGTCCTTAGATAATTCATTAACCCCAAGCTTTAGAGATTACTCAGTAGCTCCTGTGAACATGTTTCGCGCAAAATGTGCTTAAAGCTCCGCCTTAAACATTAATTAATTGTCCGCTGTGAATTCGCGACTTGATGGAATCGTTCGAGAGCTGTGACGGTATTTGACATGGAAGGACATGCATTCGAAAAGAAAAAAAAACATCTTGGACGCATGACAGGGTGAGAAAAAAATCATCATTTAGATTTATATCGTCCACCCTCGGAATATCCGTCAAACACGGTGTAGCTGACATCAAAGAGGACGTGCCACGAAACGAAGCATCTCTCGCCCTAAACATACCACGAATTTACGGAGGGCGAAAAAAAAAAGTTTTACTGGCGCAGCCGGCAGGATGTGGCAACTTGTGGAACGCTGAACCCCATCAGCGGACGGACGAAGATCGACGGACGAACAGCCTGAGCGAAGGCACTTGCGGGAGTCGCGGGCAAGTCGCGGGAAGGTCTGGGTCCTTATAGCAATCTCCTGCCTTACCGAATTCAGGTCCAGTAAGATTTGGCTCATTCTTGTATTGCCTTGTATATATTGCGTACAGTAAATTTTATCGCTGTTTGAGATGTACAGATGGATTTAGTGAAAAAAATTGAAAAATTGAAGTTGCGGTTGTCTTCTCCAGTGCAATTTGTGAGTTCGATATAATTCTTCCGTCAGGCGTCTTTTTTTGCCTCAACCTACAGCACTCACGACACTCAACGAATCTTCCTGCGGAAAGGAAAGAACCTATAAGCATTACTCCCGAAATCACTCATTACGCCCAGATTAGACAACAGACGAGAGTTCCTCATTACGCCCAAGCAAAACTTCATTACGGACGAAACAAGCATCCACCATATCAAGCAACCTCTGTTATACAGGTATATCTACCACGTATCTCACGAAAAGAGTAGCTAGTTGATTAGGCTAGGTTAGGTTACTGAGACATGTCCACTTCAAGAATGCTCTGGCATATGGACTAAGTAGTTTAGGTTACTGGGACATGTCTCCTTCAGGAAGACATTGACGTAGATATGGTCAACACAGTGGATACCTGCTGATATGGTGGATGCGTGCATTGGCCCTAATAGGATTTGATTTGGGCATAATGCAGCCTAATTTCAGTACAGTGTGTTGCTTGGAATGAACATTCCGTACGGTGGTCTATTCTAGCCGTGTTGTACGGCAAAGTTGCCTGTATAGGGTTTCATTGCACGGACTTATTCTAGTCTAATCGACACGAAGTACAGAAACGGCATCTTATGATATGTAAAAGGATTCGAATAAGCTTAATTTCAGCTACACATATTTGTCACCGCAACCATGTACTGTATAATGCTGTTCACAGTTAGATATGACTATGGTCCCGACCCTTCATTATCTCAAAACGGTGAAAAATATGGTAGACATGTGCGTGTGTACGAAGTTTGCACAGCAGGAACACTCGCCCTGTATCAGTCCTCTCGAATTCAGCGAAATAGGACGCATGAAATGAGACCGCAATGAAGTGGCTCATCTGACAAGTAAGCAGCACAAATGCAAATGTAAATTTTCTAAATTCCTCTCGAATTCGGTCCAGGTCGCAACCATCCCATCCGCGATGGTCGTGGCGTTGCAGGGAGTCCCTCACTGAGATCATATACGGCAAGCAATATCGGCATCATCACCACCACTCCCCACCACAGTCTAAAAAGTGTTCCCGTCTCACTGTCCTCACCATTTGTGTGTTCCCAGTGTCGCGCAATCACAGCCAAGATTTTCGCACAGTCAGCAAGGAAAGGACACATGTGAAGCGTACATCAGGCTGTGCTTTTGACCACCTTAAACCAGAAAGAGAAAAGACCCTCACCTAATCCCGGAGGAACCTCTGGACACAACGGCAATGCCGAAGCCGTAACATCGTCCCTTCGTCTTTTCCACCTGTTACTCCACAACTTCCGACCGTCGTACATTTCCTCTACCAAGTACCAGGAGCCATTGGTCCTGGTATCGGGCTTTATTAAAGCACGAGATGTTGAGTTCACACCGTCCCAAGACAGCACAATCCTTCTGATCCTCGCAGCATTAGCATAGCCTGTGAGTATACGACTGTTGTCATCCACCGACGGTGCGTTCCTGTCAAGAACAGCGTCCACCTGAAGTGTGTTGGGTCGCAGTTTCGCCGGGATGCTCGTGCTATTTGGTCTCTTCGGTGTCACCTTCGTGCGGTGCGCGGGCCACGCGAAGAATTGCGCCACAGACGAACCTTTTACCATCTGTCCAAATCTCGGTCTTTGCGTGCTATGCGTCTTTCCCTGGAGATAAGCCGAGCGTCTGTTGGAGTGTATTACTGCGATCTGCACCAGCGTGGCCAGGATAAGGGACAGAACGAACACGAGAAGCAGAGCCGAGGGCAGAAGTTTCACGGCTCGCTTGACGGTGCAGCATACAATGGGTTGAACGTATGGTACGCGCACGCGGACCACGACCATGCTGATGACGCGTCAGGTGTCTAGGCCAGGAGCTAGCTCTGAAGCATGCATGACGAAGAGGTGGAGCTCGCACTGGCTCACTCTGAACAGTGAAGACTGTACGACGGCGGCGTCAGATTTATTCGGATTCGTTGCCATGGAGATGAGCATCCCTGTGACATCACTGGGGAATCCCTTTGCTCCTCTGAGAGCTGAGTCCCCCTGGCGGTGGAAAAGGAGAAGGTTGAAGGTGACAAAAGGGAAAGAGCTGTTATGGTCCTTGCGTGGTCTTTGAGGTATTTTTTCTTCATTAAAATAAAAAAATAAAAAGAATAATTCAGACGGCTACACTCCAAAGAGGAGCAGCCATGTGTTTTCTAAGCAGAACTTGTTTTCTAAACAAAAGTAAGAAAGAGCGATGAAGTGTTTTCGTGTATATGCGCACCCGGCAGCCATAAATAGTAACGGTGAGGCTTGTTCTTTAAATTTCGCGCGAGGTTGTTTGCATCGCGCATGTTAGTCGAAACGATTTTTCCTTTCGTCGCTCCATTGTGACAGGTCTGTGGCGAACTTTCAATGGTTTATTGAGAGAACGTTACGTTTCAGCAAATTTCTTGAACACAGCAAATGGTTAATGGAACCAGACACATCGATGTACACAAAAACTTATGAAAAGGAGAAAGCAGGAAAAGGGAAAGTTCGTCATTGCATAGGATACTAAAAAAAAGTCCATAAAGTAAAGTCACCGGAACAGCCACCGGCCACCGGAACAGTTTAGTGTCGTCTCCTTTGGGACTGCGACTCCACAATCTTTCCAACCGCCTTCTGTACAACCACAAACTCCATAATTAGGGGCAAGCGCGAATATTTCCTCTTTTACCCTAGAATAACTATACAAATATGCAAGTACGTACAATAGCGACTCGGCATGCATCACTGACCTCATACTATGCACGAGATACAAGGCGAAACTTATTTCTTTGCCTCTAGAACTGCTGCTGTGAGGTAGGAGAGAAAGAAAACGTGTCGGTCGAGATCAACAATATAAAAAAATGTGAAAAAGCCATCGTAACAATTCGGGTAAGGAACTTCCGTACTAGAAAAAAAAAAAACTAAGCCACCGGTGTCGTTGTAGTGCGTTGTGTGCGCTTGTGGTAGAGCGCCCTTTACGCTTTTCTGTTTATTTATTTGTTTGTTTTCAGTGAGACGTGACTTCGGAGCTAACAGCAGCATTGTATAGGGGGATGCCAGACGGAAAATGCGCAGCGTTGAAACGCACCTGCTACTTGAATGAACAGCAGCCTAAAACTTGGAAACGGAAATTTGGCGTTGACTACCCCTATATATACGTTCCAGCTCATCGGTACGAGCGTACTACGTTTTCGACGTTGCATGCCACAAAGGAGGAACAGCCCAGATATTCCATCGTCTTCGCTATACACACTTCTCGGATGGAAATGTGGTATTGCGTCCGCTTTCCTCTTGAAACGTGCATCCGGTCAATTGCAGTGTCTCAATGCTGTTGATGCCCGGGTTAGCCTTGGAAGAAACGGACGCGCAAAAGTGAAAAATGTTTTCTCCTATTTGGACAACATATGATGTAAACATATGCAGTCCTACCCTGTGGCGTCGCTCATGATCTTAGTTGTCTCGCGACGTAAACCTACTAATTATTATTATTGTAGACACATGGACAATGTAAAAGAGACACAAAAAGAAAACGAAGCGAGGTAAAAGACGAAAACCAAATATCACGTTGTTCCAAGTGAAGAAAGGAAGAAGAAGAAAGCAAAAAAATGTGGCACCCCCCATCAAGTTGCACACCACCAGAGATAACTCAACAACTGCCATTTTAAGCACGCCACTGGGACTTTTCTCGTACAAATGTCTTTGAAAATTATGGCGGAAACAAAGCAACGTCATCGCCTGTATTTTACAAGTTTAAAATGCGTTCTAGTTTCACGACTCTCACTCTTCGATCGAGTGGAGTCCCCGTTATCCTTCCCGACTGCATCTCCGCGGTAGCGCGTCCTGCTATGAAATGGTTTGCAAACATCCTGACGACCCCAGCACCACCGCATCAAGCGACGGTTGCGGCGAGGACACTGCCAATCAGCTCACCTAGTGTTCAGTTTTCTTTTTACTGACGATGTGGACCTTGTTGGCACGCTCAAGATTTCAGACGCCCAGACCCTGTCCTAACGTGGGCCAAAAGAGACGATGCTCACTGTAACTGATTACAATATAGTGGCATGTTCGGGACACTCTGGGATGGACATCTTGCATATACACAATGCCAGGGGATGCGGAGTGTCGCACCACTCCTGGTGGTGTACCATACCCCATTAAAGTGAAATGGATGATGCTTAAAGAGACAGGGAATGAGTGGATCCGCATCTATATTATAAAAAATATATTGATGCTGGGAGTATGGTTAGCGTGTCAAGTACCATCAGGAGCTGAGATGGTGTGGGGTGACGCGAACGGATGAGAATGGACAATGGAGGATAAGTGGCGGTCGCATAGTGCATATACGACGAAAACCCACCAGCATTAACAGTTATAATATCATGCCTAAACGTTTGAGGGAAGTGGTGCGAGGACGTCATTTTGTGGCATTGGGGGACGCGCCTGTGTGTCACAAAAGGCGTATGCCTAGCTTTTTTCACTAATGGGGTGAAGAACGATGTCGATGTAAGTGGTAAGTTATGCTCGTAGTGGATGAGGCCGGTCTTGGACGTTTTGTACTATGTTCCACGCGGTCTTGGACAAGATCATTTTCGTCAACACAGGTGTTGCTTTTGGAACTGAAGCAACAATGAGGTCACGACATTATGGGTGACTGGTTCCAACCGCACTTTGCAGTGAAACACCATTGTAACAACGTGGGCTTCCTTGAAGATACAGGTGTGAAGCTTGTCAGCTGTGGGACAGTTCGAGTAAATTTAATTTCATGTACGTACGTTTGCTTTTTGGTTCATATGTACGAATATGTTCAGAAGACGAATTTTCATTGCCGCTTCTCTTGCAAGCTAAGGTTTCTTTTGCGATCGAGTGCTTGTGCAATACACTCTGAAACACGTCGGGGTTTACACAGGCGCATGCACCAACATACTAGAAAAATAAGATCTCGCGTGTGCATGTCAAATGAAAAAAAAAAAAATGATAAAGGACGGCATTGCGCTCATTGGGCGACATTTAGAGCGCTCCTCCATCCGAGGGCCCTTATCGGGAGCCTTGCAACTGATGCATAACAGAATTAGGGAGCCTTTAGCGATTATCATTTTGCTAAAAGCCATTTAGCCACCCCGAATGCGGCGTGTAATCACCCTCCTTATCCTGATGAACCAGACTCTGAGCCGTTAGTTTTTGCTACGAGGAATGAAAAATACTGAGCAGATAATTGGATTCCCTATCTTGTGAACTCAGCTACAAGAGTGGCCATGGTCACAGAAGAACCCTAGCAGAAGAAGCAGAAGATTAAAGAACCACTTCAAAGTTTTCGTCCTGCCTGAGCGGCATATGTGCTTCTTTCTATATCCTTCTTTCTTCTAAGCTTACGGTACTGAACCAACTTAAATTTTGGCGAAAAATGCGCAAATAAAGAAATGTACAAGTTGTGGCGGCGATTCATTTTTTTTTTCTGTGCATATCGACCGTTTGTAACTTGGCACTGTGCTCCCGCCAGTGAAGCGCCACTCGTGCTTTGTTGGACGTCCTCAGGATGGCGTGCTTTAAGGACACACAGCAGCCTGAGCTTTAACCACAATCCTTGCACTCCCCAAACGGCTGTTGACTTCCCGTACTTCCATCAACTGACAACGGACTGTCACCTCCGCTCCACTCCCCACCGTGCCAACTTTGCTTTCTTTGTTTCTATCTCTTGTGCCTTTCGTATTCCTTCCTTCCCTCGTTTTCCCTTCACGATTCCTAGCTTCCCTAGCTTTCTGTTTTCGTTCAGAATAGCAAGCCGGTGTATAGCCAGGCAGAATTTTTTCTCTTATAATATCTGAATGTTGGAGACAACCTCCAAGGTTTCCTAAATGTTCCCTCGTAAGAAACGCAGTCTCTTGCCCGAGACTCGTGTAGCTGTACTGACCTTCGTTTCGCTCTATCGAAATTTTCTTTTGTGATGCCACGCAGTTTCGCCAACTCAGTGAAAACCGATCTTCATCAATCAGGCCATTCAGCGGTTTGACTTAAAGTAACAGTACGTAGGAGGGAATTACTGATTGTTTCGGCGTCTATCTCGTTGTTGCCGGGAACAAGTCCTTGTTTCTATAAACAGTCGCCTCAAAGGAGCCCTTTAAAATGAATTACCATCTTTTGCGATTGTTCTGGGAAAATCGAAGATCGTTTACGCAGCTGAATGTAAAGAAGCCGCTGGGCTTTGCAATGGGGAAGTTTTAAACATGAAATATTGCTATCTTTGTGTCCTCCAGTATCAGGGTAAAGTTTTATAGTTGAGGGATGACTGTTTTTACGCACATTGAATGCAATGGTTGAGTGTTATGATTGCCGAATCCTTCTTTCTCTCTCTGTTTTGCCCCTTTCTATTCTTGTAATCACCTTTTTCTTGATTGCGAAAGCTTTACATTGTGTGCGCATTCCGTGTTTTCTTAGGCTGAAGCATGGTGGCCACATGCTGAACACTACTGACGCCCTGCGGGCGTCTTAGGTCCAGCCGTCAGACATTGAGACATACCTTGAACAGGCTGCACAATCATCCTCCCAATATTTTGAAGGTTCTCGGCGAATGTTCGAGCGGGCAACGACATTTAGTGCTTTCGGCCTTATTGAGGTTCCCCAAGGGCACAGGGGCTGTGTACAAATACTAGCAGTGCAATGTCTATTAATGTGACAATAATTGGACAGTAAAAATAACGGTGACACTGACTCAATGTACGGAGAAGCCTGCCGTAAGCTCGCGGTCTGAAATCTCCATTTCGTTTTTTTCTTTTTTTCAAATGCATCCATTCACTGCTGCGTTACTTGTTGCAGGAGATATTTAAAAAAAACAGAAAAAAGCAGCTAGTACAGCATGCTTAGTGTCGGCACCGGAGATCAGCAGTTAGGCAAAGTGTTTTTTTTTTTTTTCAATACAGGGGAAAAATAAATAAAGAAAGAAAGTCAACATGATAGCCTGAAGGGGAACGCCTTACCTGCACTCTTAAAACAGAACTTCACCGCATAGCACGGCGATGACCAATCGCCATTCCCAATGATATCTTTTCCTGACCCTATTTGCCGGAAACG
>JARGYV010087742.1:0-10161 GCA_029532675.1 Ornithodoros moubata
AGCTGCACGGATGGTGGGTGCACCCTGGAGGGTGTACATGTCTGCTTAAGCGCAGCATAGAAATCTTTCACTTCCCACAGTGAGATGTCATCGTTTGGAAATGAACAACGCAATTGGCGAACTGTACTTATACAACGTTGGTAGTGTTGCGGAGGCACCTCCGCGCGCGGACGCACCTCAACTACCTCCGAAAAGAAGCGGACTGAATGTCCCAAGAGGTCCCCAAGGAATGTCCCAGGAGAGCCTCACCTTCTAATGTGAAGGCGAACGATATATGTACTAGCATTAACGCGAAAGTTCGTACATTGGATTACTCGCGTTACGGTTACGGGTGAGAGCGTCATCTAATAAAAGCTTCCCTATAAAACTACGAAGGTGCATGAATAGATTTATATCGCAGCTTGATGACTGCTTTGTAGTACACACGTTTATAAGTCCACACCACTAAGAGGTGGTAGGTAACACCAAGGTAACACCATCAAGATAATTATGAGCTCATTCATCAATTTAATATCACTATTCTCATTCTGGACAGCGATAGCGGAGTGACTGTTGGAACCGAGGGAGTAACTTGCGAAACTTGCGACTCGAGAGGGTGTCTCTTGTGCAGGGAGCAAGTCACAACGCAGAGGAGTAACTGACACAAAGGGGGAGCAAAAGCTGCAAGTTACTCCTTCGTTACTCCCTTTTTTCTTAGAGTATAGATGCAAACAAAGCACCGCAAAAAAAAAAAAAAGAAAAAAAATTACTGTACCGGAGTACCGCAGAAGCGCGTCAGTTCTCAGCGCTGATGATGAGCTCTTATCTTCCTCCTGTAAACAAATATAATCACCGTGAAGAACATAGGGCTGAGGACAACCGTTCAATGATCCAAGTGCTATAGGAATTACAGTAGGCAGATATTTTCTGTCCATGGGTCATTTCAGTAAAAGTAGTGCACGTACGCTATTCCCACACTCACATGTCATGAGTCCTTTCCTCTCGTGTGAGGCTCATCCACTTCAAATTTGTGTCAAGCATGTTGTAAAGTGGTATAATACACGGACATAAAGAGAGGATATGACGCACCATTGGAACTCAGCAGAGGTTTAGGTACTGGCGCAGCTCCTTCGCTAATGCACCCGCACAGACGATGATCTGTCGAAGTCTTCATATCTAAAGCGCCCTAGAGTTCGATGTTTTTGATGTTGCTAATCTTCTCTACGTTGGACCTACAGGTGATCCGATACAAAATCAATCATTATTTTGTAACTTCGTTACAAAGTGATGTAATAGAATTTATAGCGTGCACATTCATGCACATTGAAACAAAAACCGCATTCTCCCAAAACACACTACTGAATACCCGTTTTTTTGTTTTTCAAACTATTTCATTATACTCGTACAGCAGTTGTTTTCAAGCTTTCTCTGTTAGTACACAATCTCTTATGATATGTGGGAGCTAATCGATTTCCAGAGTCTAAAGGACGTATTTATTGAACATATACCGCCATTTGGCTGGTTTTGATGTGACCGTCATTCCTTGGTGAACATACAGGCAAGGCTACTACTTAAAACAGCCTACCTGTCACCAGTGTACAGAGTTAGATGACGCACAATTTAGGAAAAGCCACAATATGTCATGTTGAAATATGAGGCAGTCCTTTGGGAATGTCATTTGAAGCATGTCTCAGAACGACGACAATTTATCAGGGAAGAAAACAGAACGGAGCTGGTCATCTGTGTCTGGCGTTCAGCTAATCTAATCGAATGACTAATCTACGAATATGATTTTGCTTCCTCATGAGCACTGTCGCAACGCTCAGGACCAGGCGCCCACCGATGTAGGTGAACGGCTTGAGTTAAAAATTCCTCACTCCTTCAGCCAAGCTGTCGTTGTAGAAGACGCTGTGTTTGTTTGTATCCTGATGACTACGACCAATAGTGGCTGCTGTTAATTGTGCTTGATGATAAAAGGAACAGATAGCATGCCGGGGGACGTCTTTTTCGCCCACTCATGCAACAGAGCAGTTGTTTATCTAATCACTTTGCAACCGTCACCATCAATCTTTTTCAACGCAAAATTTGAACGCTTGGATCGACTGCAGAGACGTCACTCAAATCTCATAGACGAGGCCTACTCAGTAAACTCAATAAAGGGTGCGAAAAAATGAAAAAAAGAAGAAGAAGAGAGAGAGAGAGAGAGAAGAAAACAAAACAGCTTAGAAACTCGTGCCGAAATTACATTGGCGGGCGCTATAGAGGTGCAACGGCAAAAGTTTCAGTCAGCAAAATGTATTACTTTTTGTAAAAATTCGGGAAACATACCCCTTCCCAGTACCTCCTTCGCATGAATTGCATGACTCAATACGTTTGTATGTGGCCATTAGCGAAGCTTTGGCCTTAAGCAGGTTTGGCGAGTGCAGAGGCAAAATGGAACTGTTCTCTCCTGTCCGCTCTCTAAGTAGAGCGCAGCTCTAGAACAAGGTTCAGGCGGGCCACGTCTGAGATCGCCATGCTCTTGATCGCTGTGAGGCAATTGATGAAAGCACAGGAAAGTGCAGACCCTAGCAGCACTGAAGTCGGGTTCATTAGGGGTGACCCTCAGGTATCTTATCTGTTGGTCGCTGTCTTTCTCAAGTGCCGCGAATAACGAACGTAACCTTGATCCGTCCGTCTACCTCTACTGCACTTGAGTTTCAGTACATTGTGCAGCTTGGGGAGTACCGAGTTCAGTCCAACCTTGAGCGGATCAACAGCGCATGAAACAGACGAAGCCTTTATCCTCCTTTCCAATGATATTGCCGTATTGCCGCGAGGCTTATCAGATAACCGCCACAGCAACACCTTTGACGGCAAGCTGATAAGCTCCGCTCTATGATAACGACATCAGGTTCGTTCTAGCACTTTCCTTAAGCCACCGGCAACGACGCGTCCTTTATCAGCGCGTGACACCCACCACTCGACGTTACCACTGAAGTTTCCGTAGTACCTTTCGGAGCCGACGCATAGTTTAAGTCGGGCATCTTTGTGTTGCGTGCGACTGACACACCCGCTATAGCCAAGTAGGCTAATAAAGCGTTTGCTAGTTACGCAGCTTGACTGTCGTGTGCACTTCATCCGTGACAATATCGTGACTTTTATCGTCACGTCATTCCGCTGGACAAATAACTTTCGGTGGCAAGTAAGGTTCGTGCCGAGGAATTAATAAGTGATAACTCAACGCATGCACGGCGTATTGCGGGCTTTCATATGAAACTATGAATGGTCCCGACGTACATGGTGAGTGACACTCTTTGTGTTCAGCATGTGTTGAGTGGATTCGTGAGCATTTGCATGAATGCGCCTCAGTTTTGCGTTGGCCTTTGGCAAAAACGCTCCTGCGACGTAGCGATCACTAAAGCCATGAAAAATTTTAGCGTCAAATGCCGCTGGAAGTACTGTTTTTGGAACTAATTTCCGAATAAGCCCTCTTTACCGGCAATCTGATTTCGAAACGGAAGGAAGCTAACTGTAGAGCGAGCAACAAACCGATCAAGGTCTGCAAAAAAACAGATAGTTCTAATGACAGCGGAATATGCTGTTGCGAAGTATGAGGGCTTGGGGCATTAGCGGCGCGCGTTCTGCTTATGACTGTGCTGCGCATTACCAGTAATACCTCCCAATCTTTGCACTTAAGAGCCAAATAAATGAAAAGATGGAAAAGATCGCTTTCAGTTTGGCATATGACTTTGGCTGGCTGAAAAGAATTCAGAACGATGTTTGAAGTCAGGAAGAAGGAGCAAATAGAGTAACCCTGTTGCAGTGGCCCAACCGACACTTGTTTCTTTCATGGGTCACCGAAGTATTGCTATGGTTTAAATAAGCACTGTGCTTGACTCATAGTCATAACTACGGGTAACATCGTAATCATGAATCAACGGGACCATCCATCAACGCTTCTGTTGAACCGCTGCCACTAATATATTGAACGTAAGTTTCTGTGTATAAATAAATCACATTTTCGATATATTGGGCAAAAGTTAGTGTCAACTTTCACAGCCTCTTTGACTTTTTTCGCTGTGATATGCTGCTGGTGAAGTGACGACAAGCCGCATCCCACCCCTTAATTTCGTTAATTTCAATGCTGCGCATTCATTACTAGAATTCATAACCAGAATGGATGGACGTAAACAGACGCCTTATTAAAATTAAGAGTCAGTACTATGTTAACAGCTTATTTACGAAGTCGACGTCTATCGGTACGAGATATGTCGTCTCCTGACGCTGATTCACCGAGTATGTGCTCTTTCAGTGCGAGATATACCAGGCACGAACCTCTCCACTGACACCGCTTTGCATAAAAGGTTTTTGTTGCTTGTCAGTAAGAGGCATCTATTGATGCGACATCAAAAGTGCACCACGAGAAAGGGTGCTGGTATGTACTTTTAAGACGAATCCGGAGGATGAAAAAAAGGAAAGTTGCAGCTGCGACACATGAGAAGCTCCGTCAGTACGGGGACGCTCCGTGTGTATATTTTCTTAACGCGCTTGTTTAAGATTTTAGCAAAAGATATAGTTTCTTTGAAAGGGCTGGCGAGCAGATTGTGCTGCACGCTTTAGTCCCCTCGTCATAATCGTCTGCTTCAACTAAAACGAAAACTTAGAAGTGGCGAGCATAGATATTTGTGTATAAGTGCCCTTCCGTAGTGACTCTTCCTAAGCCTCGCACCTAAGATTGTTTGCATCGTCTGGCAAGTTCAACCAGCTATATCCTTCTGAGAGTGGTTTACAGTAGGTTTACAGAGTGGTTTATGTAGCATGTAAAAATTTGAGAAGTTTATTTAGTCGTGTTCTGTCTGGGTGAGTGGCTCCCTCTATGCAGTTGGTCTTTCTACTTCATGACAATACACCAATGTTTATGGTAACAAAACATAGTTTTTGCAACAGACATAAAAGAATATATGGCCAGCGCACATTCTTTCAAGAGTTTGGAGTACGTATCTTCTCAAAGCACTCCCTCCTATTGTGTCTTTCAAGGCTGTTTACAGCACGGACCATGTCACTTTCTTGTTAGATTACCGTCAATAAGTTTCCGAACTCCTGGGAGCACTGTCGTCCACAACCAGTTAGCCAAGAGCGGGAGATCTGAAGCCCCCTTGAGAATTACAGAATGATGGAAGCGCCGTTTGCTCAACGCTCTCGATCTTTCAAGATCAGGATACGTACACTGTGGCCGTAGTATCCCTCTACATCGAGGTGAGCTAGCCAGGTAATTGCCACTTGACCGCAGATTTGGAAGGAAGGCAACAGTTGTGACGTAGACACTTGTGCCAGCCAGTCACATCTTTCTTGGACTGAGCACTAATTCAAACAATGTCATTCTTCCTTTCTACAGTGCAGTGAGGAAACGTTTGCCGTTTGAGTTTTGCGCTGCTTCTTCATGGCATAAGTATGGGACGTTTGTGGTTAAAGCATACACCCCTAGTGTATAGTGGCTGTGCCTTTTTCTTTCGCTTCAGTCGTCTCTTTCTCCATTTGTGTTTTATACCGGCTGTTTCTTTTCGAAGATTTTTTCTATTCTGTTTATTTCCTTTTTTTTCATGATCCAATCAACAACCTAACAAACAGTCCGATAATCGCAAGCCTCCATGGACGTGTTGTTTTCCTCAAGTTTGCTTTCTGTCAACCGCCAGGGTACTCATGAAGGGTTCGACAACGACAAGAGAACCCATTTCAAAAGCAGCATTCACAACGTACACTATCATGATGCCCACTGGTGGCGCATATGCTAAGCGCTAAACAAAGTAGGAGTCAAAATATCATTACAGGTTTTTGTAAGAGATCGATATCAGTAAAAAAAGATATTTAAAGCATTTTGTCCTTTCATCAATATGGCTCAAGACAAACAGCTATTTTCGAGATTTGCATCGCCGCATACTGAACCGCCAGATTACATGCCCCGAACCGATACTGTAAGTAAATTATTCTCCATTCCCAGGAAGTTGGGCAACTTTTTAATAGTGCCGGCCTTTCAATAGCGAGCAAGCATGGCGCTGGGATTATGCAAAATGTGGAGAATGAAAGCGGCCGACTTCGTTTAGTCTGAAATGGAAGCTATTTTCCTGGCTTATTGCTTCCCCTCCAGTGAAAGACTGTTGCGATCGAATAATCAATAATTCCGTGCCACATGTAATCAACGAAAGTAACATTTTCGAACAAGAAAAGCAAATTAGGTGGTTAACTTACGGGTCATGCATGAGTGAATGTTTCTCTCACTGTTTTCGGCTTATGATTTATAACGTAATAGCTATTTATGTTTCGTAAAGTATCAGAACATGTGGTTGCGCCTTCTGTCTTCCGCGTTATAGAGCTCGCAGTCCACCAGCATAGTGTCATCGTTGATACTAGTAAGCGAAAATCTATAATCCGCCAGTTATCGGGGAAAATCGTGAACTTGTCTCGACGTAGAGTGATCATCACAGTGGTTACTAGCAATTGCTGCTTTAAGCACCATAAGGAATAAGCCTACCCGGCTCGGACATTTGCTATTGTTGATATGGTGAATGTTCAACGAAACATTCGTTATCGATGTTAGCAACAGTTGTCGTGTAAACCAACGTCATTGTATATTGAGCCCATAATCAAGCATTCGCTCATTGTTCACTGTATATTCATTACACTTTGTTCGCACATGATAACAGTTGCCTCGCGACGTAAACCCACCGATTATTATCATTATTATTATTGCTCTTTTGCCTACGTGTAGCTGTGAAACACATATTCTAAAGGCAACCGTTGGTATCAGCATATGGAGAAAAGATGAATCAAAATCGAAAAGGCAGCTGAAAAAAAAAAGGGATATGACAAAGATTTTTTTTTACCGGTGACCCAAGCGGCACAATGTACTGAAAGTCGGGTGCAATAGGGGTGGTCGTCAGGTGTCTTATCTTTTTGTCGCTGTCTTTCTGACATGCCGCGAAGTTCAAAAGCAACCTTGATACATCCGTCCACCCCTATTGCACCCGAGTTTCAGTACATTGTGCCTCTTGGGGAAGTTCCTACTAATGGCGACAGCAATTTCAATACGAATTGCTTACGTATAATGGGTAAAGATTACCCTCTTCAAAGACAACTCCATGAAGTGGCATTGGGCACGCATACCCATTTCGACGAGATGTTTCACCGTATATGTCACAAGCGATGAATGCGTAACTGACCAATATCGAGTGAGTCATGTTCAGCATTCGTAGTACCTGACATGCACTCAGATCTTCGCCGTGAAGTTCTGCTCGTAGAGTGTGCTTTCGCATTTTAGAGTCATAACACAGTTTCGTTATGAGACTGCGCGTCCTTCTCGGTCGGATATTTGACCCGCCCTCTTAATGCAAACAGGTTTCTCTCTGCGCACTGCTTAAGCAAAACCTTCGTGAATCGTCAAATAGTGATGGTAACGACCTTCCTCAATGGTTTTCTGGGTGAGTAAAGGAACCTGAGGGGTCATAACGGGGCCCGCAATTTGCGAGACGGCAACGCTCAAAGTGGTATCAGGACGCGATGCGATTGATCTTCGTTTCGCAATCTACTCAGGGTTGAACACTTTATCGCAGCCGTTCATGGGTTGCGGACACTGTATAGAAGTGTTTCGGGAAGTAGGTACTTCTAGCAGGGGAAATGTCTTTTCACTGAATGAGCAGTGAGCGTATTGATGTGAGCTGGTCGGAAATGTTGTAGCACGTGAAGAACTCTGTTTACTACATGATACTTACCATAATTTATGTGCTTTTTTCTTTGATATAATAAAGCAGAAAACAGTACGCTGCATTATTATTCAGGAGGGTATAGCGTGGGCTCTAGTGGGTTGATAGGGGTAATAGCCCTAAGGCACTGTTGAGGTCAAGGACGGAGGTGATACTGACACCTTGGTATCCTGTGTGCTTCAGAAGAAAAACATAACTTTGCTCCACGCGCACGTGCATGCCCCGACCTCCTCATTGTGACATCTTCCTTTGCCCGAACTGTGCATGTCTGCCTCGAAAGATGTTCATCATCTTCGCCACACAGACTGCCGCTTCAAACAGCCCCGACGTCATCGGACGTGTCCGTACAAGGCGTAAAAAAGGACAGATTTCTGAAAGCGTTCAATGAGGAGTGAGACTTCGGAGGAGGATGCATGAATAGAATGCAGTTCACGGTGTTGTCCTGCTCCTTCTCCGATTAACTCATTTAACGCCGCTTCTGGACTTCTGTGTAAAGCAAATTCAAGACAGTCATTGCATGTTGAACAGGATTTTATTAAAGAATATAAACTTCCATATTTCAACTGCAAACGGTTCACTCGATGCGCAACGTTCCCAAATGGGAACATTGGCGCAATACGCAGCCTACACTTAGTTTGTCGTGAAAAGCCGCGGTGAGGTCGCGCCCATGACAGATGCTACTCAACCGGGCAGTGAACACGAAGAGGGACTTTGTACTGCTGGCACATCATTTGTGCATATTTGGCGCAGTATCTGCACCGGTCTTTCTTGCCTGAGGGAATCATATGGAGTTCATTTTCTGCTCTTCTGGTAAAAGTGAGGGATCCCATTGGTCCTGATCTATCTCTTGCAGCCGAATTTCTTCTGAGTATACTTTGTACGACCAGAATAGTTAACATCAAGTGGTCGAGCTGTGGCTCGTTCTACAACTGCACACAGATTCTCCAGGCAGCAATGCGCAAGGTCACAGCAAATCGCTCAGCATAGACCTTACCTCTTTTTCTATGTAGCGATGGGTGATAACCGTGCACAAACTTGTCATAGAGGTTAGCCCCCCGTATTCCTGCCGTATTGTTGAATTAGTTCCGGTTGTGGCACTTGCACTCGCTTATTCTTTCTGACCGCTGTTATGTTGTAAACTGTTACATGACTAAGGAGTGCGCCTCCAAACAGGCAGGTCATCGTTCTCTCTCTTCTTTTCTTCCTTTTGCCTGTCGTGCTTCCTCTACGCTACATGCGCTTTTAGTTATATGTTAGGTGTGAACCTCCACTTCTCCCGTAACGTCGGTTGTAGGGAGTTCGTCACAGCAATATCACCGTCACCTCCCTCTTCATTCCTGAGATCATCGTCGGCATTTGGAGGCGGCATGATCACCATATCCACATTATCTCCGGCCTTCTCACAGAGGGCCATTTCTACGCCTCTTCTAGGGCCACAAACTTGCCCCCTGAACATCTGGAGGGAAAAGTAGCGTTTCTCTTATATAGGGCAAATGGCTCCAACTGCATATAGATTACGCCAACATTCCAATTTGAGAAACACCTAATGTGACGTCAAATACAATATATTTGTGTTGATATACTTCCGATGCAATTTCGCGGCAACGTTGCTTAGGCCCTTTAGTCACCCGAGACCAAATTTCACTACAAAAAGAAAAAAAAAAAGAGGACTTACCTTAACCGCTTCCCATTCATAGAGCGGTGAGTGAATGCGTTGGCGGGAAAAGTTCGGCAGATTTATCATCACGTGACTTGAAACCGAAACTTTCTAGGCGTAAAATTTTTCGCTGAATAAATGATTATGGCAACACTTTGTCATTATGCTCTCGCAGTTCAGTTTGTATATGTTAACGTTACACACTAAAATTATAAGGTGGTGTCAGATTCCCAAATGGAAACAATGGCGCGAAATGGGCTAATGCTTTGCTCTCGTTATCAATGGGAAGTAGTTTCTCTGCTTTGGCGTTCTGAACTCCAGGCGGCGTTTTAGCTCATATACTCACTTTAGTCGCTTTCTATGCTTTTCAGGTGACGTGGTTTTTTAGTACCGTTTGGCTCCTTTTGCTGTTCTTGTGCATGTCTACGCACGTTGCACATACACCATTGTACTTGTCGGTGAGAAAAAAGAATGACTGCTGTGAGACTTCACTGTAGCGGTATTCGCTACCACGGACGCCGTCATAAAAAGGACGCGCAGCTATCCACGCGGCCCGAGCCTTCATGCTTTGCAACAACACCACCATATTCGTTTTTCATTGGAACCAGCTAGCTTTTGTAAATCTTGATCGCCTTGTTACTCGCGTTACAAACTGTTCCTCGCACACGACGGTGGTCGTACCTGGTCGTACCAGGTCTTCGAGCACATATACGTCGTGAGCAGGGCCTGTACGGAGCTATGGAATCTTCTCGTCGGTGGGCGTCTTCCTCACGACTCTTTAGTCAT
>JARGYV010087764.1:0-17425 GCA_029532675.1 Ornithodoros moubata
TGCAATGTGGCAGAGCCCTAACGAGTACAGGAGATCTCTACTGTGTTGTATCGTTTATACTCCTAACTTGAGGGAAGACGCATTTACAAGAAACAGCAGTAACGTCCGAACGAGCACTTCCTCCATCACATACACTTCAGGACACTTTTTTTTTTTTTTTTTGTCACAGCAATAAGCAGGAAAGATTTTGATACCATTGAACATGTTGGAAAGGGGAGGGCAAAGTCTAACAAATGGGTATCAAGCTTCAGTTTGTTTTGCGACCAAAGTTTTCCACCCTGTTTGCTATATAGTTGCTCCAGCTGGTCGGTGAAACAAACAAAAAAGAAACATCCTTATGTGAGAAAATATTCAAGACAGAAAAGTTGAATGATAATCCTGGTTCTATCCCTTCCACTATAATCTCCTATAAGATGATGAGCTTTGTTGAAGGCTAGTGTATGGCCTAGACAAGTGAACTCTCGCACATAGGTCCCTGCAGTTGTGTATATTTTTCTTCAATTATACTTGACAGTCACTTTGCAGTATCAATTTAGTATCAATTTAGTATCAATTTAGTATCAATCAAAGAATAACCCTTGTTAATAGTAAGGAATAGGTACACATGCTGGATGCTCCCTCGCCAACAGGAAGCAACCACGCTGAATCAGGCTCCAGGATGCCAAGTACTAGTCATTACATAATTCCTGGAGATATGACGTACTAGGTTCTTGCTTGTTCGCAAGAGCATTTCGCTCCTGAAGATAACAGAATACTCAAGTACAGGTACAATAATTGAATAGAGGCCTAAGTGTAATAGCATAACCCCGCCCATTGGCAGTATGACAACACTATCACTCAAACAGCTTTCTCCCTCATCCTGGCTGTGGTCTAAACAGCACAGCATAATGCTCCAACTGTACCGAAAACAGCTGAAAGCTTCTTCAGATGCATCCTCATAATGAAGGATGCAGAAGCTGTGCAAAGGTAACCAAACTGGTGGCAACCTTTCATTTTGCTATTCCTGGAATGTGTAGGCAGTCCGCAGTCCTAGTATTACCAGATTCACAACTGCACATCAGCAGAACTGCCGCAGTCAAAACATCGCCAGCACCGAATGTGAGGTCTTCAAACATTCCACCTCACTAGGTTACGAGTATGAACTCAATCCGCTCGTGCTAGAGTTTGCTATTTCCTCTATCCAATAGCATAATGTCAGGATGACCACACGTGAAACCTCATAGGAGTGTTGGAGAAACGTTTCAAGGTTCACTGAGATCCCCTGTAATATGCACTACCAAGCCCCAAGGAAGACAGACTTGTGGGGTTAGCGGGCTATACCGTAACAGAGTTGCATGCTAGTACGCACACAGAAGTCGCAGGTGAGGAAGCTTTCCAGAAGGTCCAATTGCTGTTGATCAGATAGTACAATGATACATCGCGGTAGTCTCAGATCTCTGCCACTCTGACCATTGTACTTACCCCATGGTGGTGATTCATGGATTCCTCCAAGACAGGGTAGGGGATTTCACTGTTTTGCATATGTCATAATAAATGAATTGAAGAAAAGTTTGCCAGATGAGAAATCAGCTGAAATTCCACAAGAGTGATGATAAAAAAGAAGACAATGGAGGAACAATGGAGGAATAATGAAGCATCACATGACAGGTGATGGACCCATGGCAATAATTTAATTAGGCGATGGTGAACAAAGAGGTGCACTGCAGAACATGATACTTTGCCTCATTGCCATTGATGTGGGCAAATGTATCATGAACACCATTAAGAGGAAGAACGCCCTGCAGGGAGATGCAAGCAGGGCACTGAGAGCTTCATGTTATCGCATACTATCCATTTGCTGACCAAGCAAGTTTGCCATAGAGATAGGCTTAGTTCAGGGTGCTTAAAAACTGACACGTGGTACCAGGAGGTTGACACTCCACAGAACGAAAAATGTGGTTGAAATCACTTTGAAATCAGTTCTACAATAATGACCAACCCAGCTCAGTTATCATAGAAATCCAATAAGAGTAGCATTATGCTGCACTGAAGCCTATTCCTGATAGAGCCGAACAGCGCCCAGCAAAAAATATTATGCAACGACCTGAACACAAGCACTGTCTGTTGATGGAAAAAGAGATCTCTCCTAGCACTAGTACGACACCATACCTCCAAAAAAGTGAAGAAAGGATTGTTTTCAGTTCTTTTCAAAACAGGAAGACCTCAGATAAATGTTACAATTTATACAAGAACTATTTATAAACTGAGGGATGGCAGATGCATATGCAGAACATTACAAAATAATCTTGGAACTGCTTATGTGCCTAGCTAAAGCTGATAAAGGCATATTGCGGTAATTGTAATGTAGTGTGTGTGTTTTTTGTTTTGTTCTCAAGCAACTTTCAGAGAATAATCTGTCTGCAGTGCAAGAGCACAAAGAGTAGTGCTACTTCTACAAAGAGTGAATGCTATATGTTTTAATGTATGTGCTGTTATCCCTTTTCTTTCCAGTAAGGTGCCAACTTGTCTGTGCACTTTTATAGCTCACTTAGGGCCAGCCCAAGATCATGATTGGTGTTCCAAGGCGAGAACTCATATGGCAGAACAAAAGACAACGAATAAGTCTCAATGTATCCGAGAATGATCACCAAAAAAGGCAAGTCAGCTGCAAAATGTAGTCTACCTTGTATGTTCCAGTCTGAGAACATCAATCTCGACTGTTTTCACCAGATGCAGCTGTGTTGCACAAGTAACCGAAAAAAAAAAAAAAAAAAATTGTGGCTTTACCATGTGGGGCCCCTGTGATCATGAGACACATCACAGTCGTGGGCCATTGAAACACCTTAAGTAGGAACATTAAAGGTTCATATGAAACAGAAAATTTTTGCATATTATACACTGGATCCAAACTGGATCAATTTTGGCACCTGAGAGATCTTTTTGAGCATAACACATTATATTTGACGTCCCACGGAAAAAGTAACGCATCTAAGCAGTTCATATTCTCCCACAGAACTGATAGGTCCTCAGCTGATATCGAATTTGCAACCTTGGAATCGGAAGAATGATACGCAACAAACAAATCCAGCGAGGCCAGTGCTTTGAACATGCATGAGAGGGAAAACAACCAACCATAAGTGGAATGAATAAGAGTGTGTGCCGCTGTCACACCAAACAGTGCCTTTTGGAAAGCCTCCCGGAGAGAGAGCTAGCCTAGCTCAGTTGGTATAGCCCCGAAGCAGTAATCCAGAAAGTGTGTGCTCAGGTCCTGCAGCTGGCTACCCCTTTCGGTGATTTTCATCCTTCATGTTGGGTGTGTATTCGTATTCACTCACAGCAGAGTAGAAGTTTAGCAGAACTATGCCACTGCAACCATAGGCCAGCCAGAGGAGATCCACGAAAAATTGCATTTCCAAACGCAGCTGAGCACGGTATGCTTGCACAAGATCGCATCTTTTCCAAAATCGTCTTTGATACCCGCAATGCTCACAATGACTGCGTTCCTAGCGAAGCTCTCAAAAGAACTGTTAGGCACAATCTTTTTCAGAGGAACGGAATGATGTGGATGAGCCATGTCAGTGAAAACTTCCAAGAGAAGAGACATTGCCCTCTTATAGAAATGAAACATTGCTTTCGGTGGTTTTGGTATTTGTTTTGACGTGAGTGCCACACGCACAACGCAGGTAATGCTTTTCAGTTTCGCTGTCAGTCTTTCATCAATTTCATGCCATGAGATGTAAGAGCTCGTTCAAGTTCAACTCTTTGCAATCTCCACATACAAACAAACAGATCCTATTCAACACCACATTTCTCTTATACCGCATACTCACATATATCACGTAGCCTGAAAAAGGACCTAAAAAAATTATGTATAACGCACAGCACTGTATGTGCGTACCGCGACGTTGGAAGTACTGATGTGAATGACCGTTAGAGAATGGTAGGTGCATAAGTTGTTTTTACCACACGCAGTAACTAAAGCCTTAATCTACCTTCTGCATGATCCACACATGTGCCCTCCCACTGTCACCAACAACCAGAAGAGTTAAGACTGACTTTTTGCCAGTTCAGTAGTTGGGATAAAGCACATGGACAGGATTACCATTCAATGCAAAGACTCCCTACCGGCCAGTGATTATCAACTGATTGGCAAGTTTATCTCACAATGGGATTGCAGTCAACAAGTCTGAACCGCTGTTTTTCGACTTGTGACCACACTTTTCCTATTCTTTCAGTGTCAGTGACCCCCTTGTGAGGACCAAAAGCAAAAAATGTGTTGGAAGTTGATAGGAACGAGATTTATCACATTCACACGACAGATGCCTCCACCTCAAGAAAATACATTACACATGCAACGTTTGATAACATTCTCTGGTACTTTACGCATAACAAGCACGTAAGAATACGGCTCTAACACATTATTTGTGTACTGTGGCTGCCTAGTAAGCCTCACTGCTACCTGCTCACAACACAGCCCACTTACATATCTCAGCTTGACAAAAATTTCGGATCCTTTTTTATTCTTTGCGGAGTGCTTAAAGTGTTTGCTCACTTTTACCTTCTAACAAATGGCATGGAAATAGTGGCATTATAAATAGCCATTAATTAATATGTCCAATGATACAATGCCAAATTCCATTAAGTATGATTTAAAAATGCAGAACAGATAAGGATGCTTCAGTTTAAAGATGTTATTCCCAACGTGTCTTTTTTTTTTTTTTTTGCTCGTGATGCACTTTTTCGTGTGAATATGAGGACCTTTGGGTGGTGTTCTGGGTAAAAAGAATACACAACAATGTTGTGCAGACCTGAAGTAATAACAGACGAGGATCCTGACAGAACTACCCACAGAGAAAGACATGAGAAAAAATTTCACTTGTTTAAGAAATTTTCACTGTGTTGTCTTTCTTGTACCCTGTTCTTGGGTTCCTTTTCCAAGGACTCAAGAATTGTGACCACTGCCAAAAGACAGCATACCACAATGTGGAAACACCACCAGTGTTGATAACATACGCAGTCCATTCAATAAAAGTGCCCACAAAGGTAATGCCCACCATGCCACAAGTTCAGTATTAATCGCCCCAAATATTCCCGCAACACCCTTCAAAAACTGCAGGTGCAAAGGTGAGAAATCCCAGCATTTTCCCAGAGGTCAGACAAATTTCTCACTTTTGCTGTATTAATCTCGATCATCATTACTTGGATACTCTTGCCACCTAACTTTATGTTGACAAAGGCCATGACCTAATTTTTTAACGTGTATGAACCCACAACGTAGTATAGCAGGTATCAGATACCACTAATGCACAAAGTTACAGGACTTTGAAAATTGCCTCTAAGACCTAAGAAAATTCACAAGCTATGCAGTTCAGATGGGAAAACCTGGGTGTTGTCAGTATGTTATCAAAAGCAACACCACAGAACTGACCGCCTTACTATGGACTGGACCTATCCATTAGGACTATCATGCTAAATGAGACGTTTACATATGAAAAAGCAAGGATATATAGAAAACCTAGCACGACCTAGCACAAATTAATGTTGTCAATCTACAAAACGAAGGATGGATACTGGGAGAGCACTCTAACAAAGCTCCAACACCTATGCACACTGTCCTATATTGTACACGCAACCAGAGTTTTAACAGATTTAAGATTTTAAGGGTACTCAGCAGGTACATACAGAGACCACAAGATGCCAAAAGAGACAGAGAAGTCCTACCTACAGCATGATAAAAGTGGATGGACAGCAATAAAATCTGTTAGATAAGGGTGTTGTCTGCAACTCAAATGTTGAACAGAAACGGCGAGAAAGTTGGGTATCGAAGCCTCGACAAAAGGAGCACCCAACAAGGATCTGGGCCACATCTAAGACCGGAAACCACAAATTTCCATCACCATCGTCGTATGTCACTTCATGGACACAGCCTCACGTCTGCAACATCAAAGTGGTAAAACAAATATCCCCCCCAAAAGAGCCTTCTTATGCCAATCTCTAGAATGTAAACCAATATCACAAAACCTACAGAAGAGAGTAAGGTAGGTAAGCAGGCAGGTAATAACTCACAAAGGCTATTGACGAAGTGCCAGATCCACTAAAGCTACAGGTTTATAAAATGCCACAAACACCTTCCTAGAACTCCTGTATCTTGCATTGTCATGTAGACACATGACCTACTGACGAAAAAGGACATAATAGAAACACCTAGAACTAGCCAGTTCAGACAGGGGACACAAAGGTAATGCCCCCAGTAACAATAGAAGGAAAGACACATTCTCAACAGCCAGCAGCAATCAGCCAGAGGCAATAACTCAAATCTGCACCAGCAGCGAGACACTGGTAATACACTTTTCTTCACCTGCCTACGAAGAACTGTAATCAGTTTGAATCTCTTGAGGTACTTGTTAACAAGAGAATCTTATTTGCTATTCATGTCTTTTAACTCTCATATTGCTTTCTTTAGTGAACTGGTTTTCTGAAATGAACTGTACCTACTTCCCATTTATAAACAAAAGCCATTCCTTCGCAATTCTTCAAGTCCCATCTTCAAGTGCCAACGGTCAATAGGGCATAGCAAAAGCGCATACGGTAGAGAAGTAATAAGTGTTCCTAAATGTTTCTGTAACTATGCGGTCCCACTTAGTACAGTACTGCATAAATGACTACCTAACATTAAATATGATTATCGAGCAGCACAGACATGTTTGCCGTACATCGGGCAAAATATTTTACGTCCCAGTTGCATTGTGTCTGCGAACTGCTCGAACACTTTTGATTCACTAAATACAACATGGCTACAAGGATTCAAAATTGAAAGCGGAATTGAACGTAGCGCTCCATGAGTGGTGCTGACCCACAGTTTTCTTTATTTTGCAGTCTGTACCACTGCATGCAAGACTGAGGTGCAAAGTCCAATAAAATGGCCAGAAGCAGTGAAGTGGTGGCTCAAGAGAGCAGGCTAGTGATGCAGTTCTGCTCTAGCAAACACGAGGTATCTACCTCCTCCAGACTTCACGAATCCCACATGTTTATGCCCAAAATACCGAGGCCCTCAATTGATCATCAGACATTCATTTTCTAGCGGCAAACTGCAGCTGCTTGCAGGACATATTCGTGGAACGTGACGGACTGCCCAAAAACCTGCTAAAGATTTCGAGCCTGCGATGCTCAGTGCTAGTAACAGCGGCCCACATTTCCTGACGTAAAGTGGTGTTAGAAATTATGATAAATGAAAAATATTTCCAACATGCACATATTTGGAGTTAAGAAAAACTTTAGATGAAGAGCACCAGCGTAAAGTGGCTTGTGAACGGTGTAGAAATATTCAGAACATACGTGTAGAGAGGGCAGAGGTGTCACCTAGTAGTTGTGACCTTGTGCATCATTACGACTCCCACTGTGCGTGTGTGTCCCCACGAAGGTCGACCGCCATATAAAATTTCGCTAAGTGAACGACCTAGTAGCAGCAGTAGCAGCAGCAGAGGCAGAAGTAGCAGAAGATCAATTCCTCTGAAGGTCGAGGCTGGGCCGTCGGGTGCATAGTTTCCATTTCGGGGGTGCACACGGCAACCACCAGACGCTGATCAAGCACTAGTATTTTGGTTTCAAGCTCTACATTTGAACATGTTTGCCGCCTGACCATTTCAAGCGGCCTTGTTGCGCCCGTTAAACCCTGAACACCGATCTTTATTTGTGCACATATAGCAACACTTATTCGTCCAGGGCCTTCGCATATGGTGGCCACTTAACTCAACACAATGTATGTACGACCAGAACAAAACGGACCAAATTTTTACAATCACTAACCTTCAAACGACTGGCAATAAATTTTCATTTGTCGAGCTTCGTGTAGTGAGTAGACGTCTGAGCTGTCAGGGTGGTGGCTTCCCACAAGTGAGCTGCAACAAGACGAGTTTTAATTAAATTTCAGGGGCGGAACACAGCCATGAAGTATGGCGTCAACAGGGTCAGTACAACGGTTAAGCCTAACGCGTAGTTACGAATGCGTTCATTTTTCATCTTCTTTTAGAAGACAACTCTTACCACAATAGCACTTTTAGCACAGTTGTCTTTATCTGTAACTGTGAAGGTTAAAGCGATCATCCTTCTCCAAAGATTTATGCATCGCCTATTCTATACAAGACGGCATGGCCCACCAATGAGCAACATTACATCATACTTAAACATATATGTCAAGAATATATCTTACCACTCAAATTACCAACGATGACCACAGCGTCGCCCCTTCCTTTTCTGAAAAAATAGAGAGTACAACATGAAAGAGACGACAATTTCAGTTGGTAGGATTCGCTTCACGTAGGAGCGGGAGAAGTACAGAAAAACGAAGTTATGTGCCAGTGTTGCTAGCTCTTAGAAATGTTAAGGCGCTATGAGATAGTTTCCCCATCTCATGTAATGTGTACGGACATGTAGCAACCTAACTGTACGAATGTCTTGTCACCTCATAGGGGTGTAATTTAGCAAAAAGCCCAAAATAACGTGCGAAAATTCTGAGCTTCATGTTCTACCGATCATTTCGTTGCCGCTTGCCACCAGCAGTGCCGATTTGCAAAACGTTTACCTTACGTTCCCACTTTCTTTTTTTCTTTCTTTTAGATATTACGCTGAAACAAATAAAGGAAAATGCGCGCTAAAGTAATCTGAAAGCAGATAGTGATCCGTAAGATGGAACATAACAAGAAATACTCACTACTGGCCCTCAGCATCGAAGCAATAGCAAAAAAAGAGGTAGCTCCCGATGCAAAAGACTGGCAAAATGTGTTCTCGCACGTCGCCACTCTTACGAGAAACTATCTGGCTAATGGCCATGGAAGTTGAGGAAGAAAAAGAGGAAGAAGAAACTAACAGGATGTTGCCTCACGTCAACAGACGTTTGACTCCATACGAATAAACTACCTCGTTTGTCCGAGGCTATATATCACCATACAGCAGCCTGAGCTTGGGCAACGATGAAAAGGGACAACATAACAGAGCTCTATGGTGTTGTCCATTTTCTTCGTTGCCCAAGCTCAGGCTTCTTGTATTATGCAATTCCTCATGAGCTCGCCTGCATTTATGCTATTTTATCAGAAGCTACATATATTCTGTACTCTGTGCCTTAAAGCGTGGTCACTTCATATAACTGGATGCGCAAGGCTGCGAGAAAGTCAAGAATCCTCATCCACTGCATCAACTATCCTTTCTGAATGCAAACATGACAACAGTACATACAAAACTCAGAACCACAGAAGTTCACCAAATACTTAATTCCAGCAGTGCAAGTGGAACAAGGTGTTTCCTGGTGAATCAAAGCACTAAATGCTTTGATATAGATACTGTACCACATTTACTCCCCAAAATCTCTCTTAAATCTATGATAAGAATGTACTTAGAGTCCGTGTGTATTACAAAAAGACGGCCCAGATTTGACAGAGGACGTCCTTGTGCTACCACGAGGCTTATCACATCTGTAGGAGTCAATTTATTCCATCAGTTCTACCAACTTTAGGAAACTGCTGCCACGAAATATTCAGGGATTCATGCGATTCTGCAGCAGTTTCTACGTGGACTAATCTTGTAAGCCGGAGGGATAAACATGCATTGAAATGTCTGCATGCAGTATTTTACAGCTCTCGCAAATAGTAGTTTGAGCAATTTATAACCCACAACCTGAACCACTGACACCTCCAGTAAAGACCAAGCCCCATAAACTTAGGATTGGAATGTAGACACCCTCCCAAATGTAGACAAAGGCCTTGTCGACTCTCTCTCCCCCCAGTTTTTGGCCTTCTGTAACCTTGTTGTTACTCTCCTGTTCCTAGTCTTGCTATACATGTCCTTTCCAGCTGCACAAAGCTTTTCTGCTAGTTTCAGCTCAGATCAGTTATGTTCATTTCGTGACAGGCTTCTTTCGTGATGCAATTCTTGCACCTGTATGTTATCTTATCAGAACAAGGCCTGTCTCTCCTCTTTGGTGTGTGCATATTTAATTGTACAGAGTAAGTCTTCAACACTTTTATTACAGAACTAATGCAGAAGTGCTTGCTTGACAAAGACCTGAAGTACCTAAAGGAGTGCAGATTAAACTTGCTGCTGCTCCAATGGACAAGACCCTCAGCGATTTTAGTCCTTCCATCGGTTGTTTTCGTAGTCCCATTTTGAAGCAACACCGTCAATTGGGTTGACCCTTAGGTCAATCATGCGCTGTAGCTGAGCTTTCTTGCTTTCCATGGACATGCTCTCTGGTACAGGCCCATAAACTGCAAACCACAGAACGAAATCATAGGAAATGCAGTTGTGCAATTGTGCAGAAGTAAAAAATAAGGCATGAAATGATCGAGACTGCCCACGGTATAACATATGGCATGTGTTTCTGTGCTGGCTAGTGTTGTAGTACAAACAACTGTACCACACAAACTCATCAGTGACAAGAGCTGCAAGATGGAGTTAATTCATATTACAAGCTCCATGTCCCCAAAGGGCACTGCGATTTAGTATCTGAAGGACAAGAGTAACCAAACTATACTCCAAAGTGGAGATTGGATGAAATAATTGTTGTACACCTATGAAAATTAATGTTTCGAGGAAGGAAGATGCAAGGAGGCCGCAATTGCGCACCCATTTCTTTTGTACGTTCCGGCTTCAGAACATCTATTTTCATCCTTGTTTACTGCTGATGTCACCTTGTCATAAAATTTACGAGAGAAACATGTAAGAGTGGAAAGGGGATCAGTGAGAGAGAGAGAGTAGTCCTCCCTCCAAATGAAGTCACCAGGAAAGTATGCTAGCTTAGCTCAATGGTAGACCTGGACCAGCACCTTTTTGGTGGCTCTGGTAAGGGCTAGGAGTATCCACAACATTATGAGACTCAACTTCAAATGACTGAAAATTGCATAAAGGCATAAAAAGAGTTCTGTCACATAGTAAGTCCAGAGCCTAGGACCAAGAACGCACAGAACTGCATGCAATGGTATATGTGCTACTGCACTTTGAGGGGCCTGTGAAATGCAGAGACTGGATGAGGCCACCACCTTTTGACTTTTTTTTATACTCCCAGAAGTTCTCAGTAGGAACAAGTTGTTGCCATCTCTGTAGTTCTTCAGAAATTAAGGATGAGAAACCTTACTTTTGCCACATCTCAGTTCGGAATAAATCTGTGTGCAGAAAACACTGAAGGAAGGCTACAGGGTAACCCTGAAAACTCTGAACCCTAGTTCCAAATGAATTCTCTAACTTACCGTACTTCTTCATCAATACATAGATCCACAGTGAGGCAGTCACACAGAGCAGAACACCAGCAAGGATAGGCTTCCATTCACCTCGTGGTGCATTCATCTCAGCATATGTCTGGCAGAAGCTGAACCTATACACTGATGAGAGAGCAAGAAAAGCCATCATATTCTAGACTGAGCACAACACAGCAAAACCGCACATCTAGCTCACTAGAAACTCACAGGCTTTCTTCTCATCCAAAGAGAGGTTCCTCCAATCTCCTTTCTCCTTCTCTCTCAACTTCTCAATCTCAGCAGTAGGCTCCTTGTAACGAATTGCAGGCATGGGAAAGTCCGGTCTGTCGAAGTATGAATACTCTCCATTCATGCCAAAGCCCACCACTTCACGCTTTCCAATACGCTGACGTCCATGGTAAGCAGCTATCGGCTGAACTTGTACAATCATGGGGCTCACCCTCACGGTCTTCCCCGCCAATTTCAATAGGTGGTTAGCCATGCTATGAAAAGAAATACAATAATTATAATGATTACTAAATGATACAGTAATAATGAAAGATCAATTCTGCCAAGCACAGCAGTCACATAAAGGGCAACAAAAGTGGGCACGAAATGATCCAACAGCTTACTATTTGCTTATTTTGCTTTACTGTCACGAAAAGAACTGTCAATCCATAGTAAGACAAGCACCATAAAAGCCAGATACAAACACAGATGGAAGGGTGAATGAAATAGTGACTGTTGTGTTAGAAGAAGTGTTGGAAGCCTTTTTATCTAAAACTTGGTACTGCACTCAACACAACCGCCAGTGCTGAAAAATAAAAGAATGGGAGAACAAACAAAGAAGTGGTAAGAAAAAAAAGCTATTTTTCAAGCTATTGATGTTGCTTCTGCAAGCACAGCACCTTTTCTAGTGCAATTTGTCCTCAGCAGTACCTTCGCAGTACATCACAAAAAGACATGCATGCTGAACATAAAATGGAGTATATAACAGGCAATACTGCAGTGGGTTCATTATTGTGTTATCATCAAGGCAGCTCACCAGCAATGACAGCCAATGCTATATTATGCCCTAAGCTGTTGCAAAGCTGCGCCAGTAGGCTCTCTTACATATCTCACGCATTTATCGTAAGAAAACCTTGCACCTCACAGTGTAGTTATCCCATTTTGGTCAACCCCCCCACAGCAAAACCTTGCTTTCTCTCTCTTCCTGTACTACCACTACTGACCACAACAATTTTGTATCCTACTTCTAGGAGAGATCCCGTTACTTCCCTGACCAAGACCATTTTGCACTTTCACTTGTATTTTCCCTATTACATGATTCCCAACCACTTCAGTTTCGACGAAGTCCCAGTAATTTTAGAACAAGGGACTGTACAGCCCATCCGCGTACTTAGTCCTGCACGGAATAGTGCGCAAATCGCAGGGCCCTATTCACTGATTTTCAGAGAAAAAAAAAAAAAAAGCGACATAAAAACGGCCTGTATAAAATAAACTTGCTGTAAACTAGGAAAGAAACTGGTGCGAATGTATGTATTACTCGACTAATACAGCACTGGTGAGACGAAAACACTAATTTTTAAACGAGCATCGGTTCAATTAATGTCAGTCACGTGATTGTTCAGTTCGGATTAGGTATAAGAACTATTACAAAAATCAAATCAGAGCCCACACCAATGAAAATATAACATGCATCATGCTACCACAGAAATTTCGATGACCTTTTCCACCTTCGAATCATAGGCCTAGCAAGACTTACAGCGTAATTGTTACGTTAACACGTAATTTGAGAATTAAAAATATCTTCTTTCCACCATTTTTAAATCACAATTACATCTACCAAACCATAAAAGCTTGGCGAGAAATATGAACAAAATATCAGAAGCCTACCTCACTGAGGTGCACTGGGGCGCAGACGGAACACACGGGACGCAGCACCGCCACCACTTCCGAGCGATAATCAAGAAAAGCCAAGCCTCAGCAAGACGACAGCAGAAGAAAGCAGAGACTGGCAGAGAGGTGTTCGACGACGCTGACGCCGATCTCGGCGCGAGGCAAAATACAAGTTAGCGATATATAAAAGATTACCGCTATGGCTGTGCCATACTTAATACTCATATAAATACAGACGGTTTCTTATGCATACCACATGATTTAGGTTCTGAAGGCTGGTTTGAAACGGGATGTCAGGGAGCGCTACCAGCGGATAATGCCGTAGTGGACTAGGTATTAAATTCTGTTCTTAAAATAGTAACTTATATACATGAAAAATACAGAAAAATATATTTATATAGCCATATTTACAATGAGAACTTTACATACTGGTATACCGGCCACCTCGGGCAGCGGGTGGATGACGGCATGACGGTGATCTGGGGCTGAGGCCGAGGGGGGGTAATCTGTAGGTTGTAATCTACGAAATTGAATAGGTCGTAGTTACAAAATATTGCCATTAATTGTCATTTAATTTGCAGGTATGTCGTATGACTTCATGATCCGACTCAGAGGTAGTCAGATGTTTATCAAGTGGACAAAGTAGTCCCCTACGACCTAGTGAGTATTTACAAATTGGAGCAATAAAGTGTCATGCCGAACGTCCAACCAGTATTTTGATGGCACTGATGGACATGTTACTATAGTGAAGGAAACATTATGATAATGTGGAGTTCGTTGTAACAGTGAGCGAAACGTAGTTTATAGCAATCGATCTTGTATAATAATGGTATCCATTCACGACGCGATCCTGTTGGTGTACGAATTTTGTTAAAAGTGTTCTGGCAACTAGTTTCCGAGATGTGCATTGCACCCTGCTTCGAGCCTTGTCTCGCGAAGCCACGAACTGTCAGTTTCCAGTGGTAGTCATGTAGTATATGTAGAACTGGAGCGTAGAGTTGTCAGAATGGAATTCATGCACGGTGGAATTTATCTATTACTTAACCTGCGAATATACTATCTTGAAAGGAGCGTTCTGTCATCGAGAACGCCTATTCTTCAGCCTTCACTTTAGCCTATCTTTACAAACTTGTCTGACTTGAATGTACTACCAGCAGAGTGTTCTATGTAAGAATAGCTGTGATAGTACAACTTGTTGATTTCTGTCAAATTGTACACGATTGTATGTAGACGTGCAGTTGATACGTGCAGATGAGTTAAGTAGTAACTGGCAGTTTATACAACACTCCACTGTCACCTGTGTAACAGTGTTTTGAGCCTCAAGGCATTGGTGTTTGCATAGCATTGTAAAATGTGACAGTAAAACATTGCACGAAACTGGCTATAATTTATGAATGAGATTAGGTTTCTTCTGTCAGTTTTGGTGTATGCTAACTGACACGTGGGCACCTGGATATTTTTGTGATTCTTCCAAATCAGCACTGATGGGGGTTATGGGTAAAATGTGAGTGTGGCAGCATTACCTGTACCTAAGAGTACCAACTAAGGAATGTAGTAAAAGCCAAAAGGAAACACTTTAAGCTTAATATTTTCTATTTGTTCACATTCATGGACAAATGAAGATTGAACAGGTATGAAAAGACCCTTTGAAATAATAACACACTAGCTTCTTCAGCGACTTCCTTGTTTCATTACGCTAAGCTTTTTTGTTGCAAGCATCAGTCATGTGTATGTGACCTAAAGTACATGTGGTATAAAGATACTGCATCGTTACCTGCGTCTCAGGAAATAGCAACCTCACATTTGTTGCTAAAGTGCCTCATGCAAGAGTGCGGTGCTTTGGCCATGATTTGAATGGTCTATGAATTGTTGTGACATGATACATCTGCAGCATCAGTCTGATTTTTTCTTTTTCTTTTTTTAGGAAAACTAGATTTTGAGAAATGGCTGGACACTTCCGATATTCTGTGTGGGATCCTCTTTTAATCCTAGCACAAATTCTCACATTGCAAAGTATCTTCTACGTGGGCCTTGGTGTGTGGATATGCATTTTTGACACAGTCACTGGACAGTTTCTGTCATTAGATCAAGTCTTTGCATACGAGGTATGAAGCATTCATGTATGTTGAGCTTGACTTGCACATGTCATTTTCAAGGTCGGAAAAAACCTAGAACTTACCATTATCCTCGAAAGTTCTTGATTTTCTTTTGGTTCAAGTTCTTGATTCTTTTAGGGAAGCTTTCAGGGAAACTATGGTTATTGGTTATAGTTACTACTTGGGCTTAATGCACACTTTACACTCTCTTAAGACTTTCAGATGCATTACTTGAAGCAAACATTTTTTTAATCGGCTACATTATTCAAGGTCACTCTTGCAGATGTCTACTCAAAATTTCTTTACTTCCGTAGTGTGCGACCTTTGATTGCACTAAGCAGTAGCAACAGTAGTAGTGTTGTATAACAGTTGCATGATGTCTTGTGTTTATTTTTTTTAACATGTTTTCTTTACTTTCTTCTTTATTTTTTTGTAAACAGGCAATACACATGAGGGATTTGCGAGGACGATGTGTTCTGGGCTCTTACATTATAAATTCCCTCCTTGGGTAAGTCTGAGTATATCTTTATATCATATTTTTAAAATGTAAAACCACCATCACCTGTAAAATGTACTTAACACCCAGAAAGTAGGGTGGCAATCGTCATTACGAATATATTTGAGGACCGAACTTCTTGTAATTGCGCGTCATCCTCGTAACTATTCAGACGATTCAGACTGTCACAGACAGTCATTGCCATGGTCTCACACGAAGCAAGTCTTGGCCCCCCTATAGTTGATGCCGTATTTCCTCATTGTGTATCATGCTTCGAGAAACTGTTATCTGTATAATGCACAGACAGCCGCCAGGGGTGATCACCACCGTAATATATAACCAGTTGGAAAAGGTTATTTTATCCTGCAGAAACAATTGGTGTTGGTTCGGTCACTTGGTAGAGGAAAGTAGGTGAAGTGTCAAAAAAAGGATATACCTTGGGCAGTTTTTCTTTCCTTCTAGATATATGGTGTCCAAAATTCTGGCAAAGTTTTTTTCCTAGTTGTAACGATCTGTAGTGAAAAGTGTGCCTTATAAGCAATCAGCAACTACATAGATCCATGTCCTATAGATTGATGTGCTAATTAGCTTCCTTGTTGTGAAAGCTAGAGAAGAACATTGATTTTTCAGTGTTCATCTCTGTCACACTTGTGTGTTGTGTTCACTAAAAAATAAAGCTGTTTGGACAGAAGGCCCATTGGGGGCTAAAGAAACTGAATAAGCTCATACATCCTGCTGATAGAACTTGTGTTGTTTTTGTTTTCTGCAGTTTCCTTTCCTGTTACTGACATTTTGACTGTTTTGCTGTTAAGCTAGTATGAGATGAAGCTGTCTGTAGCTAGTGCAATTCTAGCACATGTCATCATGTGCACTGATTGTATTTTGCCCATATTTATGCAGCTCTGTGGGGCTATGGTACTTTGTCCAAAGAACAAAGCAGTGCCTGGATTTCTCAAGCACAGTCCACTTGTTCCATTTAGTTGCCTGCTGGGGCTACAATGGTGCTTTTCCCCACACTTTGTCGTGGTGGCTACTGAACATGGTTTGTGTGACTGTAATGTGCGTTTGTGGAGAGTTCCTGTGCATACGGACAGAAATGAAAGCCATTCCACTGAGCCTTGGTCCTAAGGCAGACTTATGATTCAGCAAGGCATCTTGCTCATATTTATTTATTGTGTGCTCGAAATGGGTCATGCATACTGCTTTGTGCGCATCACCATACAAGCATTAGATTGAAACTTGTATAATTGTAATATTTATTTGTGCATCTTGATTTTATAGCATTGCCTTTGAATCAGAGACATGCTTATACATATTAGAACTACTACTGTTATGAATTAGTGAAGTAGGCATTAGAAGTGATGCACTCTAATTTCTACAGTACACTATATGGTTGTGTTCACACATGTTCACACTCGCATTTGACACACTCATTTGAATTTGGTACTCTAGTACTTGTCAAATTAGTTTTGTTTGGCACATAAAACAGCATTGTAGTTGAGTGTAGTGTAGTTAGTTCCATTGAACTTGTCACTTCCTACCCAGTTTGCGATAAGCTCTTTTACAAAGGCTAATTGTAATATGTTACGAGATCAGGAAATTGATAACCAGTACACTAACATGAACATAAAGGAATGTCTAAATTGTGAAACATGAACTGTTCAGATCCTAGTCCATTTACAAATATTTTTCATTCAGGAATTCTGGATATTATTGCTGAAAATGTACAA